>ML279130.1:459-37282 GCA_005239495.1 Nicotiana undulata | reverse complement strand
GGTGTTTGGTGAAAGAGGCTTGTATCCTGGTTACGGGTCCTTTAATTGTTTTACAGCCTTAGGATGGTCGCTGGTATGGATGTGCATACTTGTTGCCTTATGTGGAAAGTCGTGGGAGTGTGACCACGGGAAGATTGTGTAAGCATGCCTTGTAGTCACCTGATTGATTGCAGATTTAGACTAAGTATAAGGGGTGTAATATTGCTTAATTGAGAATTTATGCCTGGAAAGCGTTCGGTTCAGTTGGTTGTGGATTGTGGGGTGTTTATCTCGGCTATGATGGTTTTCCTCGTGTGTATAAGAAAAAGGAAGTGGGTTGTTTGGACCCAGGTAAGGCTATCAACCTAGTTCAATGCGAGCAGAATCGGCTTGAAGTGAGTGAATGGACTTAAACAAGATTTTGGGCTTCATGCGAGTCAGAGGTGTTAATTTCAGTATGGCACTCCTCAAGGAGGGGTATTGGTATATCAGGTGTTGTCCCGTCTTCGTCGAATTCATGTGATATTGCGATTGTGCCGTGTGAGTTGTGAAACGGCTTGATAAATTCTTATGTGTTGAGATTCCGCGTGGCGATGAGGTTAAGTGAGCAAAATGGCTCTTGGTGTTCAGATTATATATCTCACCTCAGTTGTGCTCGAGTTTTTGTAGCATATGGCTCTATCATTCTCCCCCGAATGGTATTATGCACTTAGCTTGTTTGTGACCGAAGTCAGTAAATTGTAATAGTGAGCAATTCAGCTCTGTGTAAATATTTCTTTATGTAAATTCAATGATGGGATCGGGTGGCACGCCGCCACAGGTATGTTATTTGGATCGGGTTGCGCGCCACAATAGTGTGATGTTGAGCAAGACTCCTATAATGATTATTCTTGTGTTTTACTTCCTATTTTATGAGGAAAGTTCATATTTATAGCGTGAGTCGGGTAGTCCCTTCCTAATGTCGTTTCTTTATGTGTCGTGTTCGAATTGTGGCCTATTGGCGCATTTTGGCATCATGTGAGACTGTTGGTTATGCCTGGGGTGATTGGTTATCTGAGCCGTTCATACTGGGTGAGACGAGATTTATAAATTTGGGATCGGTGTGATAGGATTATGCGAGTATATTGCAAGGGAGTTTCCATCATTGGTTTGCAATGAGATGATGATCTAAGTTTAGAGAAAAGATTTCAACGTGTGGTTAACTATGCAGATGATTATGAATTTCCACACATCTCCTCTATTGTGGTGATATCGTCAGCGTTATAGCAAAATGTATGAATGTAACTTATAAGGTGCTTTGAGAGCATCAAAGTCACATAATTTTGGCTATTAAGATCCATGGAGCGTCATTGTGGTAAGATAATGGATCAGGCGGTGCATGATGATGATTCAGCAAGGGTATGCAGTTGTGTTCTAGTGCCTCGTGTGGTAGTTGATTCGGTGTTCAAATGATAGAAACAGGCCCGACAGAGAATTTCAGATGTTAGAACTAAATTCGAAGCTTATTGTATGTATAAAGGACGATATCTTTAGATTTGATCAAGCTTATGTGCTCACCTAGGTTGTGGTAGCACGGGCAGGTGCACGAGGTGTTAAACAGTGATTCCAGGTAATTCTGGGGCACTTCCTGGCACGTTCGAGGACGAACGTCTGTTTAAGTGGGGGAGAATGTAATGACCCGACCGATCGTTTTGAGAACCAGCGCATCGTTCAGAAGTTGGGAGTCACGAACAGCTTCATTTCAGGTGTATTGACTTGTGCATATGGTCGGAATTGAAATCGAAATAAGGATCCGAAGGTTCCAGCAGGTTTGTATGATGATTTCGGACTTGGGCGTATTTCCGAACGGGTTTTGGATAACCCGGGAACAGTTCAGCGCATATTGTGGAAAGTAAGTATTTTAAGGAAATTTCCTAAGTTTGAATTGAAGTACATTACAATTATATTGAGGTTCGTTTGGGATTCCGAGTCTGGGAATAGCTCCGTATGGTGATTCTGGAGTTGGGAGCGCGATCGGAAGTGAATTCGGATATCCGAAAGTCAATTTAAGGTCATTTGGCTAAAGATAGAGAACGGAAGGTTTTTGAAGGATTTTATCGGAAATGGAAATTTTGATATCGGGGTCGCAATGCGATTCCGGAAGTTGGAGCAGGTTCGTAATGTCGAATATGACTTGCCTGCAAAATTTGAGGTCAATCGGATGTGGTTTGATAGGTTTTGGCATCGGATGTGAAAGTTAGAAATTTCAAAGTTCATAAAGTTGGATTTTAGTGCGATTCGTGATTTCGGCATTGTTTAATGTGATTTGAAGCCTCGAGAAAGTTCGTGGGATGTTATGGGAATGAGTCGTGTGTTTGGACGGGGTCGAGGGCCTCGGGTGTGTTTCGGGGTGGTTTCGGGGCATTTCAGGTTGAATTGTTGTTGCTGGTTTTCTGGTGCTGGTGGTGTTCTATGCGATCGCAGCCTTTGATTTGCGATCGCAGAGAAGGAATTGAGGGGCAGTGATTTTGGTCTATGCGATCGCGGATTTTGGTGTGCGATCGCAGAGAAGGTCTGGGCAGAGCAGTGCGATCGCAGGCCTTCTGCTGCGTTCGCAGAAGAGAGCGAGTGAGGGTACTGGAGATGACCTGTGCGACCGCAGGTCTGTTGGTGCAATCGCGGAGGAGGGTCCTTAGTGGACTGTGCGATCGCAAAGGCTCTCCTGTGATCGCAAAGAAGGCTTGTGCTGGGCAGTGTTGATTAAAACGGGATTTCGACATTTCTCTCTCATTTTTCAAAGCCATGGGCGATGTTTGGGGAGCTTCAAGAGAGGATTTTCTTCATATATGTTAAGGTAAGTTACTCCTACTCATTTCAAGTTAGATACAAGATTATTACATGGATTAGAACATGAAAATTAGGGAAAATTTGAGGAAAATTTGGAAGAAACCTAGAATTTAGAAATTTGGATTTTAGCCATGAATTGAGCATGAATAATTGAGTAAAATGTGTAATTGAATTACTAAAGCTTCGGGTAGAGATTTTCTTCAAGAAATTTCGAGGTCCGGGCATGTGGGCCCGAGGGCATTTTAGTCATTTCATTGAGCCGGGCTGAGGAACTTTGTGATTTGAATTGGTTATGATCTATTGAGTATATCTTCATTGAATTATCGTTATTTGGATAGTTTGGGAGCGTGCACATCCATTTTTAGTCGTCGTAGAGGCTTGGAAGCCGGTGATGAATCTTCGGAGCGAGGTGAGTCTCCTTTCTAACCTCGTAAGAGGGAAATTGTCACTCTAGGTAACCTTGTTTGCTATATGATCTTGTTTGGGGGCTACGTACGCACCGAGTGATGTGAGCCCGTATGTAGTGGCTATTAGTGCTTCGTCTGGGTAGTTAGGACACAACATGTTCATTGTTTTTCACTGTTGTAACATAGATATGACTTGTATACTTGTGTGATTGGTATTGTTGTCTTTAAACGTTGTGATACTTGGCTTGATTTAAGTGTGATAAGAGAATCACGGGATAGGATCGGGCTGTACGCCACGACAGAGTGATGACTGATTATATTATGGGATCGGGTTGTACGCCACGACAGAGTGATTATTGATTATATTATGGGATCGGGCCGTACGCCATGGCAGAGTGATGATTGATTATATTATAGGATCGGGCCGTACGCCACGACAGAGTGATGATTGATTATATTATGGGATCGGGCCGTACGCCACGGAAGATTGATGAGAGAGTATATTATGGGATCGGGTCGTACGCCATGACAGAGTGATGAGAAAGTATATTATGGGATCGGGTTGTACGCCATGACGAAGACTACAGGGTGGGATCAGGCCGTACGCCACGGCGGAGATTGAGACTACAGGGTGGGATCGGGTCGTACGCCACGGCGGAGATTGAGACTACAGGGTGGGATTGGGCCGTACGCCACGACGGAGATTGAGACTACAGGGTGGGATCGGGACGTACGCCACGACGGAGATTAAGACTACAGGGTGGGATTGGGCCGTACGCCACGACGGAGATTGAGACTATAGGGTGGGATCGGGCCGTATGCCACGACAAAGATTTACAGGATGGGATCGGGTCGTACGCCATGGTGGAGCGATGTGAGTGATTTGAGATTGTTATTTGTTGTCGGTTATTGATGTACCTGATTATTTGTTTTACTTGCCTATAGTTTTCCTTACATCCTGCGTACCTTATTACTGTTGGACCTTAGTGAGTATCGAGTCGACCTCTCGTCACTACTTCTTCGAGATTAGACGGGATACTCACTGGGTACATATATGTATATGTACTCATACTACACTTTCTGTGCATTTTGTTGCACAGGTACCTTTATAGTACAATGATCGATTTGGGGACTTATACGGGCTGCATTCATCCAGAGGCGTTCCACAACTGCCGGAGTCTCCCTTCTGTGTACTTACATGTTATATCTATTGCCTTTGTCCCATTTATTTCTCGGACAAGAGTTTGTATAATTATATAAATTCTTAGAAACTGCTCATGTACTTGTGTCACCGGGTTCTGGGGATGTGTTGAGTCTTGTTTTATTGAATTAAATAGATTTCTTGTCGTGTTTAATTTACAAAAATTTATTTATTCGATTATGAAACGCAATAAAGGCAACGATTTCGAAATTGTTAAACAGGAAGGTATTTCAACTGATTAAGGGGTTGGCTTGCCTGACAGTGGTGTTCGGCGCCATCACAATCCATAGGTTTTGGGTCATGACAGCTACGCAGGAATCCGAGGGGCAATTTTGTCATAATTTTTAGATGACTATAAATAGATTTTTACTTGGATTTCTTAGGTCAGATTTCATTCTCTAGTACTCTACAGCATATTTTGAGCTATTTGGGGAAGGATTGGGAGATCAACAACGCTTTTGTTTGAATTTTCTTATAACTTTATGTTCTTATTTCATCTTGTATTTTTCATTTCTAGTATGAGTAGCTAATTGCTTAAGCTAGGATTGTGAATCCTAAGTGGGGTTATGCTTTTGGATTGTTTGCTAATATAAATTCGAAGCTTAATCAAGTTTTGTGTTATCTAATTACTTCCTACTTTATTGATTGATTTTGTGGTTGCAAACTCTAAATTCATGCATTTTTTGCGTGTTCAAGCGTGGAAGAGTAGAACTTACCTTAGATAAATGTAATGAGCAAGGAATTAAGTGACTTAACCACTTGATTAATGAACTGTGTGATTTCTACTTGGATAATCAATTATTTATCATTGAGCCTTGGTTGACTTGGAAGAGAAACTTGGAGTAAAAAACTCTTAATTGTTCAAAGACATTAAGTTGGTAGAATAGAAATTGAAGCCATAACACATGCTTAATTAACTAGAGTTGAACATTTGAATGCCCAAAAGTACAGCCTATACGAAGGGGAATTTGAACAATCACTCTTTGTTGAAGATTACATTACCAGTCACCAAGTTTACACACATTTGGATACTCTAACACACACCTACTCCTTGTGGAATTCGACCCCGACCTTGTTAGGTTTGTTATTGCTAAAGACCATGTTGTGCTTCATTAAGAGGTGTAGGATTGGATGTCATTAATTTTCGGCGTTGTTGCCGGGGATTACGATGTTCTTGTGTTACTTTGTTATTGTGTGTTGTCTTGGCTCTTATCTTTTCTTCATGATACTTTGATTCGTATTTTCTTGTTGTAGGTTACTGATAACCACATGATAGGGTCCGAGAACTACTAAGGAAAATCAAGAACACATGCGGAAGCTAAAAGAAAAATAAAGAAACAAAAAAGACGGAAAATTAAAGATTAGATTGAATTCAAGAAAGAGTTTCTTGAATTCAAGAAGTCTATTCTTCAATTTGAATCCTAACAACAATTAGCTAACAAAGAACTAATCACCTTTGGTAGAGACTTAAAAATAAGAAATAGATTGTGAAACCCGACCCTTTAGAATAACAAGAACAACAATAAGCCTAAACTTATCACCTTTCTTAAATACCTAGAAGTGATCTAATATTTCGAAAGAATTTAATCTTATCACCTTAAGTTGAGTCTTGAAGGTTGAAGAATAAATCCAAGAGTAGCCACACACAAGAGTGCAAGAAAAATATCAAAATTTTAATTGATATTGTCTATAATAATCTAAGTCTAAAAACAAAGAAGACATCCTTTATATAGTGAGGGGTCACGAAATAGTTTCCCAAAAAAATAAGGAAATAAAGTCCTAAACTACTTTGGACAACAAGTCCAACTACCTTAGGAAAAGAAAAATACTAGGAAGCAAAAACCAAGTCATTCTTGGAAAGTAATTCCAAAAATCTTAGTAAAAAGAAAACATAACCTTAAGTAACTAGGAAAACAATAAATATAGTCCCATAATATATGGAAATAAGTCCCAAACCAATCTTGTAGAATCTTGAAAATCTTGGAAATCTTGAAAGACATTTGCAAGCAACTTGGCACAAACTTGCACTCAACATCTAGTACGGCTATTGCACCTTTCTTGAACATCAAGTAAGTCCTTTTTATGCTATGAAAACGTGGTTTTATGTAGGACTTCATGGGCTGCAAGTTTGGACACAATTTAGGTGCCAAATTGGTCCAACGGTGGCCTGATTTGGACCTTCTTTAGATGATGTTTCTTGGGATCTAATCCACCTCTTCTTGGACATAAATTTGGTCCATAAAGTAATTATAACACCTAGATAACTCATATCTTTTATCCTTAATCTCTTCCTCCCAATTAACAACTTCTTTTTTCGCTCACGAAGTCCAACGACCTTGTTTTGCACTTTTTAGCTTGAGATCTTGTTAAAGGCTCTCTTTGAGATTCCAAAACTTCTCCTTGTCCTTGAATAGATTTGAGATTGGTTCAAGAGTTTGCAGATGTGTTTCCTTCAGACCTTCCCGGCATGCCTCCAGATCGAGACATTGATTTCTACATTGATTTAGCTCTAAATACTCAGCCTATTTCTATTCCCTCGTACCGTATGGCTCCTAAGGAGTTGAAGGAGCAGCTTGAGGAGTTGTTGGCTAAGGGGTTCATCAGGCCGAGTGTATCGTCGTGGGGTGAACCAGTCTTATTCGTGAAGAAGAATGATGGGTCTATGCGGATGTGTATTGATTACCGCCAGTTCAATAAGGTTACCATTAAGAACAAGTATCCTTTGCTGCGCATCCATGATTTGTTTGACCAGTTGCAGGGTGCTCGTGTGTTTTCTAAGATTGATTTGAGATCAGGTTATCATCAGCTAAGATTCGAGCTTCAAATGTTTCGAAGACTGCATTTCGTACCAGATATGGTCATTATGAATTCCTGGTGATGTCCTTTGGCTTGACTAATGCTCCAGCAACATTCATGGACTTGATGAATAGGGTGTTCAGGCCGTATATTGATTCCTTCGTCATTGTCTTCATTGATGACGTCTTGATCTATTCGCGAAGCCTAGGTGAGCATGAGCAGCATTTAAGAGTTGTGCTCTAGACCTTGCGGGAACAGAAGCTATATGCTAAGATCCCCAAGTGTGAGTTCTGGTAAGATTCTGTGGCATTCTTGGGGCATGTAGTATCCGGAGAGGGTATTAAGGTTGATCCTCAGAAGATTGATGCAGTTCAGAGTTGGCCGCGTCCCACTTCAGCTAAAGAGATCAAGATCTTTCTAGGCCTAGCAGGCTATTATCACCGATTTGTGGAGATATTCTCTTCTATTGCAGCTTCATTGACTAGATTGACTCAGAAGAATGCCCTATTTCAATGGTCCGACGAGTGTGAGGAGAGCGAGCTTTCAGAGGCTCAAGTCAGCTTTGACCTCAACACCAGTTCTGACATTGCCTTCTGGTTCTGGGATGTATTCTGTATATTGCGACGCTTCACGCGTTGGGTTGGGATGTGTGTTGATGCAGGACGGGAGAGTTATTGCCTATGCTTCGCGCCAACTGAAGGTTCATGAGAAGAATTACCCTGTGCACGACTTGGAGTTGTCAGCGATTGTTCATGCTTTGAATATTTGGAGGCACTACTTGTATGGAGTGTCTTGTGAGGTTTATACCGACCATCGCAGTTTGCAGCACCTATTCAAGTAGAGGGATATTAATTTGAGGCAACACAGATGGCTTGAGTTGTTGAAGGACTATGATATCACCATTCTCTATCATCCAGGCAAGGCTAATGTGGTAGCAGACGCCTTGAGCAGAAGGGCAGAGAGTATGGGTAGCTTGGCTTACATTGCAGCAGAGGAGAGATCTCTAGCCTTGGACATTCAGTCCTTGGCTAATCGCTTAGTGAGATTAGATCTTTCGGAGCCTCGTTGAGTTCTAGCACATGTGGTTGCTCAGTTCGTTATTGGGAGAGATTAAGGCTTGGCAGTTTGATGATCCGTGTTTAGCAGAGCTTCGGGAGACAGTGGTCCAGGGTAGGGCCAAGGAGGTTGCTATGGGCGAGGATGGTGTTCTGAGACTTCAGGGCCGTTTGTGCGTTCCTAATGTTGATGGCCTGAGGGAGAGGATTCTAGCGGAGGCGCACAGTTATCGGTATTCTGTTCACCCAGGCGCGACAAAGATGTATCGTGATTTGAAGCAGCATTACTGGTGGAGGCGGATGAAGAAATACATTGTGCAGTATGTGGCCAGGTGTCTTAATTGCCAGCAGGTTAAGTAAGAGCATCAGAGCCCAGGAGGCCTGCTTCAGCAGATGCCCATTCGTGAGTGGAAGTGGGAGCGCATCACTATGGACTTCGTGGTTGGGTTGCCTCGGACTTTGCTGAAGGTTGACGCGGTTTGGGTCATTGTGGATAGATTGACCAAATCGACGCATTTCATTTCTGTGGCTACTACTTACACTTCTGAGAGGCTAGCCCAGATCTACATTCGGGAGATAGTCCGGTTGCACGGTGTGCCTGTGTCCATTATATCAGACCGAGGTTCTCAGTTCACCTCGCACTTCTAGAGAGCATTGCACAGAGAAATGGGCACTCAGATAGATCTCAGCACATCATTTCACCCTCAGACTGATGGTCAGTCGGAGCGTATAGTTCAGATATTGGAGGACATGCTCAAGGCTTGTGTGATCGACTTTGGAGGTCAGTGGGACCAGTTCTTACCTTTGGCCGAGTTTGCGTAGAATAATAATTACCAGTCTAGCATCGAGATGGCTCCATTCGAGGCTTTGTATGGTCGTCAGTGTCGTTTTCCTGTCGGGTGGTTTGAGCCTGGTGAGGCTAGATTATATGGAACTGATCTGGTGAAAAATGCTTGGGAGTGGGTGAAGTTAATTCAGGAGAGGCTTCGCACAACACAGTCCCCACAGAAGAGTTACGCGGATCAGAGGGCGCGTGATGTAGCATTTATGGAGGGAGATAAAGTTCTGTTGAAGGTTTCGCCGATGAAGGGCATTATGAGATTCGGGAAGAAGGGCAAGCTGAGCCTAAGATTTATAGGTCCGTTCGAGGTATTAAGGCGAGTCGGAGAGGTTGCTTATGAGCTAGCTTTACCTCCCAGTTTATCAGGAGTTCATCCGGTCTTTCATGTATCCATGCTCTGGAGGTATCACGTCGACTTCTCTCACGTGGTTGATTTTAGCACTATTCAGTTGGATGAGAAGTTGGGCTACGAGGAGGAGCCAGTTGCTATTATTGATAGATAGGACTGCCAATTGAGATCCAAGAGAGTTTCGGTTGTGAAGGTCCAGTGGAGGGGCCAACAAGCTGGGAAGGCGACTTGGGAGTCAGAGGAGGACATGCGGAGCAGATATCCATAGCTATTTGGCACTTCAGGTCTCTAGAGTCGTTCGAGGGCGAACATTTATTTAAGAGGGGGAGAATGTAACGACCTGACCAGTTGTTTTGCGTATTAGGTCCCCGTTCCTCTAAATGGGACTTTCCATAGCGGCTTCATGTGATTTATGACTTGCGGGGATGGGTGGTTCGGGACTTGGAAGTGTTTAGGGTGCTATAGGAACACTTGGTTCCTTAAGGTTGGCCATTTTGGCCAAGTTTGACTTCAGTCAACATTTTTGAGCACACGACCTCGGAATTTAGTTCTGACAGCTCCAGTAGCTTTGTATGATGATTTCGGACTTGGTCGTATGTTCGGAACGGGTTTTCGATGACCTTGGAGCATTTCGGTGCCCAATATTGAAATAAGAATTTCCTCAAGTTTGAAATTTGGTTTGAAATGTGATTTGATGTTATCGAGGTCCGAACGGAATTCTGAGACCCAGAATAGTTCTGTTATGTCATTTATGACTTGCCTGCAAATTTGGTGTCACTCCGAGTAGTATAGGTTGTTCGGGCGCATTGTTATAGAAATCAAGAACTTGAAGTTATTAAGTTATGAATCTAGGGGTTTTGGGGTGTGATTTTGATTTTTAGCGTTGTTTTGAGTGTTCCGAAGGCTCGAGCAAGTCTGTATTAAGATTTGGGACTTGTTGGTATATTTGGACGGGGGATCGGGTTGGCCCAGGTGCCTCCCGGGCACCACACGGGGTTAAAAAACCAGCCGATGCAACTGCTGGTGCACTTGATCTGGTGTGACCGCAAGTGCGGTTGCCCAGTCGCAGGTGCGGGACCGCTCCTGCGGTCCCAAGCATCGCAGGTGCGACCCCAGGTGAGGTCCCCATTTCTCGCAGGTGCGGACAAAGGTCTGTAGGAGCAGAACCGCAGGTGCGACCCTAGCCCCACTCGTCCAGTTTGGCAGGTGCGAGCCCCAGCTCGCAGGCACAAGACCGCAGGTGCGGTCCTCGAGCCGCAAGTGTAGATCTCTGTAGGCAAGGCAGTGTGTTTTCTTTTAAAACTCGGGATTTTACCCATTTCTTTCATTTTTCACCTCCATTAAAGACTTGGGAGTTTAAGGAAAGAGGTTCCACGACCTAGCTACTGATAAGGTAAGTTAATTCCACTTTAGTACTAGTTTAATACATAAATTACTAATTTAATTATCTACTAAATTAGTGGGGGAAAAAACCAAGAATTGGGTAGTAACCTAGGGTTCTTGAGGGAATTGGTGAATTACTCATTTGATGCCATGAATTCAAGTAGAAATCGTATATTAACAATCCTTAAGATATGGGTGAGTGATTCCTTCGAGAATTTTCAGAATTTGAGTGTGCGAGCTCGTGGTTGAATTTTGGGAACTTTTCAAGAATGTTGAAATTATTGAATAAATAGGATAATTTCCCTACTTTGAACATGAATTGATATACTTGTACAATATTTGGCTAGTTGCGAGTCCTCGGGTGTAAAGTTCGGAGTTTCGGGCGCATCCTTGGTCCGAGAGGTAGATTCGACACGAGGTGAGTCTCCTTTCTAACCTTGTAATAGGGAATTGTCCCCATAGGTGTTCTATATGCTGTGTGTAGTTGTGTTGGGGTCTACGTGCGTAGCAAGTGACGAGAGTCCGTACGCAGCGACTATTATGCCATGTCGGGTAGTTTTAGGACTCACAAGCATGCTTTTATGTGCCTTATATGTATCTTTAGGCGTACTTTGAGTTGCTTGTTATTTGATCTAGCATGGAAATGGTAGAGGTTGCATCTTAATTTCCAGTTAATAAATCCCTGTTACGAGTATAACCTCGACTAAGCCTATTGGAAAATTGATATATATGTGTCAGCACCCGAGTCGCAGGTATGATTCGTGAGGGGGGGAAACTTTATGATAATTCAGTAAATGTGTCAGCACCCGAGTCGCATGTTTGATTCGCGAGCAGGGGAAGCTTTATGATAACTCTGTATGAGTGTGTCAGCACCTGACTTGCACGTATGATTCGCGAGCAGGGGAAGCTTTACGACTATTCAGTGCTAGGATGTTTCCTTTACAACTTTGGCAGGGTGTCTTATTCCTGTGTGCGCATGACTATTTGGTATTGTTCTAGTGACATTGATTTGACAGACAGTTGGGGAAAAGAAACCGGAAATATGTTATTTACTTCCAGCATTTACTTGGATTTGCTGCGTTTTATACATACTTGTCGTTTTGTTTACTGCTACACATGCCTACTGTCCTCATTACATCTTGTTATATTATACTATTGGACCTTAGTGATTGTCAAGTCGACCTCTCGTCACTACTTCTTCGAGATTAGACGGGATACTCACTTGGTACATATATATTTATGTACTCATGCTGCACTTCTGTACTTAACTGTACAGGTTCTGAGGCTAGTGCATCTGGTTATCAGACCAGGGCTAGATATTGACTGTAGCGAACCTGACTTCATGGTGAGCTTCTTCTCCTGGCGATCCTCAGGCAGCACCATGAAGTTTCTTTTGTTTTGTTCCCGTCTACGTATTTCAGACAGTGGGATTGTATATTCTATATTTTGTTTATCCAGTTAGTATGTCCGTGATACTCGTGACATTAGTTCCTTGCACAGACATAGTGATTGTGTAGATTCTGTCCGTACATACATGTATATTGTGGACCCACGCCTTATTATGACTGTTTTTGTTTAAAACTGGTTAATATCATTTGATATTATGATTTCAACTTTATAACTTGGCATATAATGAAGTAATTAATCGGATAAGGAAGAACCCTTTAGGGAAATGTAGTGTTGGCTTGCCTGACCCCGCCGTTGGGCGCCATCACAACCTGAGTTAGGATTTTGGGTCGTGATACTCTTGGTCGTTAATCTTTAAATTTATTAATAAACTTAACAAGTCACAACCATTTAGTGACAAAATTAAGGAGTTAGAAAACAAAAAGGAAAGTGGAAGACCAAATGTAGAAAGAATAGGAATTGGTTAGTTTAAAAAGAAAAAGGAAAATTTTTTTAAAAACCCAAAACCCATAAGAATAGGGAAAGAAGTTACCTTAATCTTCAAGAACCTAATCCCTTCTTCCTGTTTCCTTTCTTGACTTGGAAACCAAACAACTATTCACTTTTTTTTGGGCTGATTTTTTTCGTTTTTTTTTTGCTCAAGAACCTCCCAAGATTATCAAGATTAAAATCTTGATTAGCCTATGCTCTGATACCACTTGATAACAACACGATAGGGGTCCGAGAATTACTAAAGAAAAATCAAGAAACATGCAGAAACTAAGTCATTTTTGGAAAGTAATTCCAAAAATCTTAGTAAAAGGAAAACATAACCTTAAGTAACTAGGAAAACAATAAATATAGTCCCATAAGATATGGAAATAAGTCCCAAGCAAATCTTGGATAGAATCTTGAAAATCTTGGAAATCTTGAAAGACATTACAAGCAACTTGGCACAAACTTGCACTCAACATCTAGCACGGCTATTGCACCCTTCTTGGAAATCAAGTAAGTCTTTTTTATTCTATGAAAAAGTGGCTTTATGTAGGACTTCATGGGCTGCAAGTATGGACACAATTTACGTGCCAAATTGGTCCAACGGTGGCCTGATTTGGACCTTCTTCAGATGATGTTTCTTGGGATCTAATCCACCTCTTCTTGGACATAAATTTGGGCCATAAAGTAATTATAACACCTAGATAACTCATATTTTTTATCCTTAAGCTCTTCCTCCCAACTAACAACTTTTTTTATCAGATAGCTCACGAAGTCCAATGACCTTGTTTTGCAACTTTTTAGGGTGAGATCTCGTTAAAGGATCTCTTTGAGATTCCAAAACTCTTCTTGTCCTTAAATAGATTTGAGATTCCTAGGATGCTATCATTCCCCTCTTCTTGAAGAAAATTCGTCATCGAATTTCGACCTTGCAAGAAAAATGAAGACACGCACTAGTAAATGGCATCCACTAATTTGAAAAATTGGTAGGAATAAAACAAGATAGTGACCATGTGTCCACTTAACCCAATTTAGCCTTATAGGTGTAAATACTCCTTTATAAAGCATATGGACATCATCATCCCAATAAAATTTATGCCTATTTGTCCCATAAAAACCTCTTTTAGTAGACGAGATTGGCATTCGGTAAAGGATCGGTAAGACCCCATCTCATTCGGAGTGCAGCCGAGTCTATGTCATCGTGTCAGAATTTTTCTATAGACTTAGGGGTAGGCCGGTACCCTGTCCCATTTGATGTCAAATAATCTTAGAGGCTTTGTAGACAGAAGTTCAGTTCATATGTATTCATGTTTTAAGAACGATAATTTATTGATACAGTGTTGCCTAGTTATAGTTATGCATTATAAGTTGTGGCCATGTTGGCCCATGATAGATACAAAAAGAATGAGTTCATCTAACTCGACCTATGTATGTTCTAGTTTTGGTCAAACGATCATGAGTTAAAGAGTGGTTCGCTCGGGCCAGTACGGCACCGGGCGCCAGCCACGCCTCCCCAGGTTCGAGGCGTGACATTAGAGTTGGCAGTCATTGTTTATGCGCTAAAGATTTGGAGGCACTATTCTTATGGCGTGTCGTGTAAGGTTTTCACTGGTCATCGGAGGCCAGAGTATTTGTTCAAGCAAAAGGATCTCAATTTGAGGAAGAGAAGGTGGTTGGAGCTATTGAAAGACTATGATATCACCATCTTGTATCCTACTGGGAAGTCCAATGTGGTGGCCGACGAATTGAGTAGAAAGTCAGCGAGTATGGGCAGCCTTGCATTCATTCCAGTCGATAAGAGGCCGCTTGTATCAGATGTTCAAACATTGGCCAACCAGTTTGTGAGGTTGGATATTTCAGAGCCCAGCCATGTTCTAGCTTGTACAATCGCTCGGACTTCTTTGTTTGAGCGTATCAGAGATCGGCAGTATGCCGACCCCAATTTATTGGTCCTTAAGGACACAGTGGGGCACGATGGTGGCAAGCAGGTTACTGTTGGAGATGACGGAGTCTTCAAGATGCAGGGTCGTGTTTGTGTGCCTAATGTTGATGGACTTAGTGAGTTGATTCTTGAGGAGGCCCACAGTTCCTAGTATTCTATTCGTCCGGGCACCGCCAAGATGTATCAGGACTTGCGGCAGCATTATTGGTGGAGGAGAATGAAGAATATAGTCGCTTAAGTAGATCGGTGCCTGAATTGTTAGAAAGCAAAGTATCAGCATCAGAGACCTGGTGGTTTGATACAAAAGATAGAGATTCCTGAGTGGAAATCGGAGCGTATCTCTATGGATTTCTTTGTCGAACTCCACAGACTCAGAGGAAGTTCGATGTCGTTTGGGTCATTGGGGACAGGCGGACTAATTCACCGTATTTCATTCCTGTGGCAGTCACCTATTCTTTGGAGCGGTTGTCAGAGAATTATATCCGCGAGATCGTTCGTCTTCACGGTGTGCCCGTGTCTATCATTTATGATCGAGCTATATGATCGAGGTAGGCAGCTCACCTCGCATATATGGAGGGTAGTACAACGTGAGTGGGGTACGCGGGTTGAGTTGAACATAGTATTTCATCCTCAAACGGACGGGCAGTCCGAGCGCACTATTAATATCTTGGAAGATATGCTCCGCGCATGTGTTATAGACTTCGGAGGATCATGGGATCAGTTCTTTCCCCTTGTAGAGTTCTCCTACAACAACAGCTACCAGTCGAGAATTTAGATGGCTCACTATGAGGCATTATACGGTAGGCAGTGCCAGTCGCTATTTGGATGGTTTGAGCCGGGGAAGGCCCGGTTTTTGGGTATAGATCTAGTACAAGATGCCTCAGATAAGGTCAAGATTATTCAGGATCGACTTCGCACAGCTCAGTCCAGGCAGAAGAAGTATGCCAATCTTAGAGTTCGTGATGTTGCATTCATGGTCGGTGAGAGAGTGTTGCTCTGGGTATCCCCCATGAAGGGTGTCATGAGGTTTTGAAATAAGGTCAAGCTCAGTCCTAGGTATATCAGACCTTTTGAGATTCTCGAGATAGTGGGAGAGGTGGTTTACAGGCTTGCGTTGCCTCCAGGGTTATCAGCAAATCAACCGGTATTCCATGTGTCCATGCTCTAGAAGTATCACAGCGATCCGTTCCATGTGTTAGATTTCAGATTTGTCCAATTAGAAAATGATTTGACTTCTGAGGAGGAGACGGTGGCCATTTTATCCCGGCAAAGTTCTTCAGTTGAGGTCGAAGAGTAATTATCCTTCAGTCGGAGTGAAGTGGAGAGGTCAGCCCGTCGAGTTAGATACTTGGGAGTCCGAGTCGGACATGCGGAGTCGATATCCTCACCTATTCACCAGTTCAAGTACTTTTCTATGTCCGTTTGAGGATGAACAGTTGTTTTAGAGGTGGAGAATGTCATGACTCGATAGGTCATCTAGTGTTTTGAAACCCAATTCTATGATCCAAAGCCTTAAAAGTCATGTTTTAGCCTTCCTCGATTTGTGTGCACAGTCCTAGCATCTTTTTGCGAAAAACTTTAATGTTAAAAACTAATAGAAATAAGAAATTTTGCCTAAAAACTTCATTTGAGTTGACTTCGGTCAACATTTTTGGTAAACAGACCCGGATTTATGTTTTGACGGTCCCAGTGTGTCCGTACGTGATTTGGGACATGGGCGTATGCCCGGAATCAAAATCGGAAGTGCCTAGCCCGAGATATTGGACTTTGTTGAAATTTGATAGTTGAAGGCTAAATGAATTGGAAATGTTTGACCAAAGTTTGGCTTTTTGGATAACAGGTATAGGTCCAATACCACATTTATGACTTGTTTGTGAAATTTGGTGAGAGGAGTTGGTTTGACGTGATTCGGACGTTCGGTAGTGAAAATAGAGATATCAAAGTGTTCTTGAAATTTTCATTTGATTTGGTCTTCAATCGTAGTTCTAGGTGTTATTTGGCGATTTGATCACGCGGAGCATGTTTGTATGATGTTTTTAGACTAGTGTGCACTTTTGGTTTAGAGCCCGGAGGGCTCGAGTAAGTTTCGGATAGGCTACGGAGTGAATTGGACTTAGAAAATTTGCTGGTGTGCTTCAGTTCTTGTTGTAGGCCTCTGATCTCGAAATTGCAAGATCAAGCTTCGTATTAGCGACCACTGTTGGGATCGCATTTGACACCTACTCATTGCATTTGCGAAGAGTAGCTGGGGAGGCCAATGTTCGCATTTGCGAACAATTTCTCGCAATTGCGATGGGAGATGGGGAGGGGTACTCTTCGCATTTGCGATCACTTGGTCGCATTTGCGATCTTTCCTATGTTCGCATTTTTTAACTATTCTTCGCTTTTTCGAAAATGCGAAAGTTTGAAGTGCTTCGCATTTGCGATATCTGTAGCTGGATAAATATGACATAGACGGGAGTTTTCTTCCATTCCTCAAATTTTCAAAACCTAAAACACAAGAGGCGATTTTCCAATGACCTTTTCTTCCCCAAATCATTGGTAAGTGATGCTAAACTAATTTCTTTCAATCTTTCACTACTTTTCTATCACGTCCCAAAACCAAGGAGCGCGACCGGCGCTCAACCGAGTAAACCTGACTGAGCAAGCCTGTTAGGTTTCATTCTACCCAAACTAATTCATGAATAAAGAGGAGATAAATTCTATTAATCATACTTTATAAATATTTCGTTAACTTCCATTTTGTTTCCATTAGTAGTTTCAACCATAATATCCAGAATATTACAACTTTTATAGATATGATGAAAAATATATTTTCCAAATACCAATATTTCCAATTTAATTTCTAATATCAACACCACCCACAACCTGTCTATGGAGCCTCTAGGTACAATTGAAGAATAATATGGAAATGTCGGCAACAAGGCTCCGGCTATACCTCAAAATACAAAGTACACGGCATCCAAATGACGCACGACCCCCAAAAAGAAGTGGGGATCACCAAGTTTAGCTTAAAGGAGCGTAACTCTATCACTGATCACCGCCGTCTACTGCGGAACCACCTGCATCCATTAAAGATGCAGCGCCCCCGGCAAAAGGGACGTTAGTACTGTCGAATAGTACTAGTATGTCTCAAAATCATTTTTCAAAATAGAATAACCATACAAAAGAAGGAAATACATAGAAACAATCAAGTCACAATCAATAACATCCAAATGTCCAAGTGAAACCTAACGATTGTCAATACGTACGTAACACACATCTCCTTAGAGAGAGAAAAAGAGATCAATAAATGCAAGAAAAAATAATCACGAGTCAATGAGAACATAGGTAACACCTCAACATCAAATAAGGAATCAATTAAACCATCAAGAGAAATCATTATAACATTAGCTCGGGCCATCACTAGTATTAACATCTCATTATTCGCAATACCACCGTACTTTCAAACGGAGTCCGATAACGACTCGATCGGCTAGGTCCCCTCCCTTGGAGACATATTTACAATACCAACTGCTATTCCAATTCATGTTTCATTCGTGTTTCAATTCATGTCCCCATTCACAGCACAATACCACCATGTGTGCGGCATGGTGTCCGATCATGGCCCGATCGGCTAGGCCATCTTACTCAAGACATTCAAATTTCTCATCAACCATCTCATTTCTCATTTTGCGCACATATTTCATTTCAGTAAATGCTAGTGGCCACAATTATTAATTCATACCCGGCACTTGGCCCCCATTTCATAATTCTAGTCCTTCCCACATATTTCACATCAATATCAATTTCAATTAACAAGTTGTTCAATTCGAATACACATGAGAGCAAAAATGAATCATGGGCATCTAGAGACTATCACATTCTTGGCAATTTAACACATTTCCCCTAACCTCAATACTTCACCAAGTAACAACATAGCATCATGGGAGCATTTGAATGCATATAGCACATAAGGTCTTTCCCACACATTTCACATCATTACCAATCTCATCAACAGGACTTTCGATTCAAAATATCAGGTACACATAGAAGAAGACATGAATCGTGGGCATATAGAGGTTCTCACATGCTTTGGCAACCTAACACATATTCCATAACTTCAACACATCACCAGGTAGCAACATAGCATGACAGGGAAACATTTGAATATTTATTACACCTAGAGTCTTACAATACAAGCACGTTTTAGATGTCATTTCCTACATCAATCAAGATTAAAGCTTACACCAATTATAAGGGAGCACCATGGGGGTTTGATTTCTAAGAAGAAGAGGTTTTAGACATACATACCTCAAAGAGCTTTTAGGAAAATTCCACTTTTTAGGAGTCATCTTAAAACAGTTGAATCGAGGCTCGTTTCATCATCTATTTCATATATATATATTGTCATTTCATAGGCATCGCTAGACACGATTATGTATGTTATCCACACTATATCTCCCCAGTTTATTTACTTCGTTTTCAAGTATCTTTATAGTTTATCATCAACTAAACACACTCAATCAAGGCATTTTGTATGCATACTAGCAATTAGGAGTATTAAGTGCATCGAGTTTTCCTCACCCAATTGGTATACTAGTTTTCATTTAGAATACGACTCAAAGACATACTATTTTAGTAAGAAACCATACTTTAAACCTCTATCTTTCGTCAACAAGATCATTCGGAATAATCAAGTTTGTAAGTTCATACAAGATGACCCGAAATGCAGAAATTAGAAATTTCAAGCCAATTATACTTAAACTTCATGGAAAACATTATGGAATTCTATTGCGAGAGATAAAGTTTAGCCAACATACCTGGTTGAGATTTCTTTAGTACTTTTAGACGATTATGATTTAGCAGCCTCAATCTATTCTAATGATTTAACAAAATTGAACCCAAAGTTAGAAAGATAATTGTAATTCTAGCTCACTAGGGCATTCCATCAAATACTATATGTGTAGTAAGGCTTTTAAGCCCCTTTTATGAGAGATTCTACCACCCATCAACCCATCCTTAGCTCACAACCACCCACATATTTTAAGAACACATGCATGCAAGATATCCATCCCCACACCCAAGATTAGTCTTCCTAATTATCCTCTTTTTACTAGATTTCCGAAATTAAGAGTTAGGGTGATGAAGCCTTACCTCTTAGGGCCAAGAATTAGTTGCCTCACTTGAAAATCTTCACAGATTTTTGCTAGGTTGATGTTTTTTAGTGTATAGGTTGAGCTTTCTCTCTCCATATTGCTCTCAACTCTCTCTAAAAATGATCAGAGTATCGCCCCAAATGAAGCCCCAAACATAATATATTGAAATAGGGTCGGGTTATAAAAATAAAAAAATGGACTCTCCGACTCAGTTATGCGGTCGCATATGCGACCGCATAATGATTATGCGGACCGCAAAGTGGTCGCACAATTGAAGCTCAGAACTAGGGTGTTTTCGGGTTGGGTATGCGACAGGTTTGCGGTCCGCAGACCTACTATGTTGTCGCAAAATGCACCGCCGACCTGATATGCGATCACATAATGCGCCGCACAATGGCCTCAACTCAGCTCACCTTCTGCTTCACTTTGCGGTAGGTATGCGACCCACATATTGGTTATGTGGTAGCAAACCAGACCGCAGAATCATATTCTTCAGCCAAAAATATTCCTTTACTCTTTCGTGCATTCTCTTACTCAAAAAGTCCGACCCTTCTAAACACTTTAGCCTAACTCTACACCACAAGACCTTAAATTACACAGCGAAATTTTCCGGGACCTTACATTTTTCCAAGATTTCAACCTAAAATTTATGTTTTTTCATGGTGGAATTGGGGGGTGAATGGGTAATCGGGTTTTGGTTCGAATTTCGGGTTTGGACCAAGCAGGCCCGAGTGTTGTCTTTTGTTCACTTTTTCAATAATGGCCTAAATTGAATTCCTTTCAATTGTGGGTAGTTCCTAAGGCTTTCTTTGAATTGTTTGGTTGGTAATTGATTCTACTGGTTCGAAGGTTTGTTTGAAGGGAAAGGCCGTGGTTGAGATTTGAGTTTGGCCGTTAGAGCGAGGTAAGTGTCATGGTTAGCTTTGGCTTGAGGGATTAGGACTTACTTGTATATTTTATACATGTTTAGATGTTGGTTACCATGTATAAGTGAGGTGACGAGTACCTATGCGTTGTTTTCGAGTTACAACATGCGGGTGGGTCTTATTCCTGTAATTGTTGCTTTCCTTGATCATATTCTTCCTGCTTAGACTAGTTAATCATGATGTTGATCATTCTTATCATGTTTACATACTTTGGTATTGATTGAGTGTTGATTCAAGTTGACGTTGGTATTGTGGAACCAAATGTTGAAGTAAGACTTGTTTTTGTTATTTCTATCTCCCTGTTGTCATTGTTCATTGTTTTGGTGAGGGAGAGTGTTAATGCACGAAGAGTGATATCGTGCCGTTCCTATTGGCTTTATGTTGATACCAGTACATGGGGTCAATTGTACTGATACTGCACTCTGTACTTCCTGTGCAAATTTTGGTACCAGCTCTGGTTGATATCGAGATTAGTTGTCGGATTGCTACTAAGAGACCTAAGGTGGATCTTTCGGCGTCCGTAGACCCTGAAGTCTCTTCTTAGATTTATCTTTTATTGTTTCCTATTTCACAACATTGTATTTTTCCCTTCTTCGGACTCTGTTTGTTTGAATCTTAGTAGTTCGTGAATTGTGACTCTAGATCCGGGTAATTGTAAATGTTGAAGCTTTTATATTATTCTGTATTTGTTTTTCATCATCTTAATCTATCGTTATTGCTAATTGGGTTGAATAAGGTTAGCTTTACAAATACTCTAACATGGCTTGCCTAGCAAGTGGAATGTTAGGTCCTATCACAGTCCCGACAGTGGGAATTCCGGGTTGTGACATGAAGTGTCTGTGTTCCTATTAATGCCACCATGCCACCAGATCATGTGATGAGAGAACCTAAGAAATGAAAGAGAGTTGTTTGTACCAATAAGCCGGAATGTTTGTTCTGTAAGAAGCGCCACTTGGGAACGTGTTTGATGACTCTTCAAATATGTTATGGTTGTGGAAAGAGGGGGCACAAAAAGAACAAATGCCCTAGGTTGGGTACACCTATCCCGGTCTGCCCGATATGCGGGCGGGAACATTTTGCGCCGTGTTGTGAGTATGCTCAAGAGTGTTTTAGGGGTGGCAGGCTTAGGAAATTCCAATGGCCCACATAACAAACTGATATAGAGATTGTTACTCCCTCCATGAAGGCTTGGAAGAAGGATAGAGGGAACGTTTTTTATGTATGAGAAAAAGGTAAATATCATGTCAGTGGGGAAAGTTAGTTTAGTGAACCTCATCCCCGTTGCGTGAAGTGTAGGAGATATCATTCGGGGGTATGTCACTATGATACCAATTTATGTTATGGATGTAGAGTCGAGGGGCATCGATTAAGGTATTGCCATGTCAATCTAAAATCACCATGTAAGTCACTCCTTACCGATTGAATACATGCTTTCAATAAACAGGTTATATTACAGGTTGTATTAATGTATTCATCCTGAATAACTACATGATGTATTCATATATCATAATTTTAACAATGCAAGTAATTATAGCAAACCAATGAAAGTTTACAGTCCTACGTGTCGACAGTGCCTCATTCAATGTAAGAATCTCTTGATATATTTTCTCAAGTGTTGTGTACGTGTATGAAGCTTCGTTTCGATTGTTGGAATTCCAACATCCAAATATTTTCCTAACTTCTTCTAGGAAGTCATATCTTGGTAATTCTCTTAATGATACAAGCGCCGAATCGATTGACTCAACAACATTTGATGTCATAGTCCATCCCCGGTTAACAGGTGCATACAACCTAGCCCACTTTTCGTATCCAGCTAATTCCAAGTAATTTTTCACACAAATATTCACCTTCTCCACCTTTTCCATTAGACTATCAAATTCACCCTGGGTGTATGCTTTTGCCATTGAAAAGTATACCTCGCTCAACTTCTCATGACTCCTTTTGAATTTCTTGTATACATTATCCCATAGATGCCATGTACAAGAAAAATGGGGTACTGTCACGACCCATTCTCCCTCCGACTGAGTCTCGGGACGGCACCTAGTCTAGACGACTAGGTAAGCCTATACCTTAAGTAAAATTTAGATAAAATAGGTAAAATAACAATAAGTGAAATAAATCATAGTAAAGTCGACGCCGCTCGGCATTAACAGTTACTTTACCCAGAACCCGGAATATCACAATACATCACAAGCTACTCTACTGCTCAATATGTACAACTGGATAGAAAAGACTGAATAGTTTCATCTACAAGTACTACAACTTCAAGATAGGAAGAGGACACGGAGATCTGCGGACACTGCAGATTATACCTCGAGTCTCCTGATACTGCTGTTGCTAGCTAGCTTAGATACCGCGTACAAGGACCTGGATCTGCACATGAGGATAACATGCACAGAAGGGCGTGAGTACTCCACATTCGGTACCCAGTAAGTGCCAAGCCTAACCCCAGTCAAGTAGTGACGAGGTCAGGTAGAGGCCCTACTGAGGTTTGCAAAGTAACAGATATAGAGAACAAGTAAGTAAAACAGGTGATAATCGACAGGAATTATAAGTAAAGGCTAGCAAGAAACGGTATAATCAAATGCTCGGATCAACGCAATATATATATAAAGCTCTGTAAGAAAGTAAAGGTACAATGCAATGCAATATGAGGGAAAGGCTCAGGTCTCTGCCCGCAATCCCTATGTATGCAATGCAGTATGAGGAAAAGGCTCAGGTCTATGCCCGTAATCCCTGTATGCAATGCAGAATGAGGGAAAGGCTCAGGTATATGCCTGCAATCCCTGTATGCAATGCAAAATGAAGGAAAGGCTCAGGTCTATGCCTGCAATCCCTGTATGCAATGCAAAATGAGGGAAAGGCTCAGGTCTATGCCCGCAATCCCTGTATGCCATGCAAAATGAGGGAAAGGCTCAAGTCTATGCCCGCAATCCCTGTATTTATACTAAACCTCCAAAATAACGTAGTTTAAGGGTTTGAGGAAAACTAGTTGGAAATCTCGAAGAAAAATCATTTAAATCAGTTTCAAAGAATAGTAACGATTGGAAAATCAATTAGAAATCAATTTACCATGATAAACCTTAAGTTATTATGCAATTTAAATGATAACAGTAATAATAACGTTGAAAAGGAAGCATTATGTAGAAAGAAATAAGGAACTTCAGTGAAAATACCCCGTACACACGCTCGTCACCTCACGTACACGGGGTTTTATAGCAAAACCAGTAAAAATGCCTAAGGGAAATTCCCCAACACAGAGTTAGACAAGCCACTTACCTCAACTGTGCATATAAACCGCTAATTACTCTCTTGCCACGAGTATCCAACTCCGGGTGGCCCAAATCTATTCAATTCGATGGGATAACATAAATATAAATTCAGAAATCGAAATAACTAATTAATTCAGAACTAATACGCGAAAATAGAAAATTTGACCAAAACGCCCCACGGGCCTACGTCTCGGAATTGGGTAAAATTTATATTTCACGGACCCCCATTCGCTCACGAACTCACTCGAACAAGAATCATCGAACCCTGGTGTCAAAAACCCCCTAGATCCTCAGATTTTCGGTTGGGGAAGTTTTATCAAGTTTCCATGGATTCCCCCCCCCCCCTATTTTTGCTAATTACGCTAAGGAAAATAACAGGGATTAATGGTCTAACAAGGAATTAAGATTAGAAAATGTTACCTATGATCCTTCTCTTCAAAACTCACTGAAAATCGCCAATTTCTGAGCTCTCAAACGATTTTAGACTTATCAATTTCAAACCTCGGATTTAGAATAAACACACAGCAATTTTCGCACCAGCGGTCCTTTCAACCGCACCTGCAGAAAAGGTATCGCAGGTGCGAGTTTCACTTAAGCAGGACAGAGGTCGCGCCTGCGGGCCTTTTGTCGCTGGTGCGGCTCTGCGCCTGCGGAAACCCAATCGCACATGCGGAGACTGGGAAGGCCTGGCCCAGCCTCGCACTTTCGGCTAGGAGGCCTCTCTTGCGAGATCGCACCTGCGGAATTTCCATCGCAGGTGCGGAAACACCAGAAAGAGCCTGGTTCAGCAATTTACCAAGTCCAAAATTCTTTCGTTAAGCATCTGGAACAACCCCGAGGCCCCCAGAACCTCAACTAAAACCACCAACTGACCCCAATACCTCATTCCAACTTAGTCGAGCCTTAAAAACACGTCACATAATATCAAAATATTCAAAAATGCATAGATTCAAGCCTAAGAATCATAGGGATTTTCTAGACACAAAGTCCGCCATACCCCTCTTCATACCGCTCCACCAATAAATTTCCCGGAGATCATGATACATCTTCGTAGAACCTGGTGCACAGAATACCTGGAGCTATGAGCCTCCGCCATTACCCTCTCCCGAAGATTATCTACATCTGGAACACATAGCCTACCTTGACATTGCAACACTCCATCATTGCTGCCGAGTGAAAATGCTGAAATCTTGTTATTCAGAACTGCCTCCTTCAATTGTGCCAATGTTGGATCAATAAACTGCTTTTCTTTGACTTCCGATACAAGTGACGATTCTGCCCCATTATGCACCATAACCTCCCCTTCGCCTGAGGTCGAAAGACAAACCCCCAAACTAGCCAATTGATAAACCTCCCGAGCAAGGGCCTCTGATCCGCCTCCAAATGAGCCAAACTACCCATAGAATTCCGACTGAGAGCGTCGGCCACCACATTCGCCTTCCCTGGATGGTACAAAATGTTCATATCATAATCTTTGAGCAATTCTAACCACCTCCGCTGCCTTAGATTCAGTTCCTTCTGCTGGACAAAATACTGAGGACTCTTGTGGTCTGAGAACACGTCCACGTGGACTCCATAAAGATAATGTCGCCAAATTTTTAATGCAAACACCACTGCCGCGAGCTCCAAATCATGTGTCGGATAACTCTTCTCGTGATTCTTGAGTTGCCTTGAAGCATACGCTATAACCTTCCCATGTTGCATCAACATGCACCTCAAACCAACCCTTGAAGCATCGCAATAAACCACAAATCCCTCTATACCTTTTGGCAAGGTCAATACCGATGCCGAAGTTAATCTCGACTTCAATTCCTAAAAACTTTTCTCACAAGCGTCGGACCACTGGAACGTCACCGCTTTCTGCATCAATTTAGTCAATGGGGAGGCGAGGGTAGAGAATCCCTCCACAAACCTCTGATAATATCCAGCTAGACCCAAGAAACTGCGGATCTCTGTCGAGGTCGTTGGTCTAGGACAATCTTTCACTGCCGCGATCTTCTGGGGATCAACCTAAATCCCTTCTTTGGAAACAACATGACCCAAAAAGGTGACTGATTCTAGCCAAAACTCACATTTTAAAAATTTAGCATACAACTGGTGATGATGAAGAGTCTGTAGGACTGCCCTGAGGTGATTAACATGATTTTCCCGACTCCGCGAGTAGACAAGGATGTCATCAATAAAAACAATCACGAAGGAGTCTAGAGATGGCTTGAAAACCCGATTCTTAAGATCCATGAAAGCTGCTGGAGCATTGGTCATCCCAAAGGACATTACCAAAAATTCAAAATGACCATAACGAGTCCTGAAGGCGGTCTTAGGAATATCCTTCTCTTTGATCTTCAACTGATGATACCCAGACCGTAAATCAATTTTGGAGAAGAACCTCACACCTTGCAATTGATCAAACAAATCATCTATTCGAGCAATGGATACTTGTTTTTGATAGTGACTTTGTTGAGCTGTCGATAATCGATACATATCCGAAGCAACCTATCCTTCTTTCTGACGAAAAGAACCGGAGCGCCCCACGGCGACACACTCAGCCGAATGAACCCTTTTTCTAATAAATCCTTCAACTGCTCCTTTAAGTCTCTCAACTCTGTTGACGCCATTCTATATGGTAGAATAGATATTGGTTGCATATCTGGTAGTACATCAATCCCGAAATCGATCTCTCTATCTGGCGGAATCCCTGGAAGCTCGTCCGGAAATACTTCAAGAAACTCATTCAAAACAGGCACGGACTCGGGAGCAGGCACCTCTGGAGTGGTGTACGCAACCCGGACCAAATGGTAGACACACCCCTTCTTAATCATCTTTGAGGCCTTAAGGCAGGAGATAAACCTACCTTTCGGCACCACACCATTCCCCTTCCACTAAATAACCGACTCATTAGGAAACTCTAGCCTCATGATTCTAGTTCGACAGTTGAGTTTAGCAAAGAACGAATAAAGCAGTCCATTCCCATAATAATATCAAAATCTACCATCCCAAGCTCAATAAGATCGATCGTGGTAACGCGACCACATACCATGACAACACAATTCTTATAGACTCGTGTTGTTGTAATAGAATCACCAACCGTAGTCGATACAAAGAACGGCTCATGAAGCTGTTAGGGTTCTATCCTAAAACTTGAAGCAATAAACGGGGTAACATAAGAAAAGGACGACCCTGGATCAATAAGAGCATAACAATCAAGTGCTTGAACATTCAGAATAACTGTAACAACATGTGGAGAAGCCTCCGCGTTCTGGCGACCACTCAAAGCATAGAACCGGCTGGGTCAACCTCTACCTCGAGCTCCACCCCTAACTGCACCACGCCCCGCTGGGGCAGGAGGACGCCCTGAAGATATGGTGACTAAAAAATCGGATGACTGAGAAAAACCCCTACCCCTGCCCTGGCTGGGCGCACGGCAATCCCGCTGAACATGACCTCTCACTCCACACCCGTAGCATACCGGGATATCTAGATAACAAGACTCGGTATGGAACCTCCCACACTTAGGGCACGGAGCCCTCCCCTACTGCTGGGACCTCCCTTCTGGGCGACCTAACTGATGGGGTCTTCTGCTGTCTGATCCTGGTCCCCAGCGACTGCTCTACTGGAAACGGTGCACTGATAGCGGTGCACTGGCTGAGGACTGTGCATAGGACTGGGATGGCCCTGATGACCCTCTCCCATGAACTGGTCTCCCTCCTCCAACTGAACTCCCCGAGTGGCCCGCCGACCGGGCCCTGCTGCTACTTTCTCTCTCCGACCTTATCTTTAATTTCCTAGCCTCTGTAGCCTGGGTGAACCCCACAATCTTCCCATAATTCATGTCTGAGTGCAAGGCAGCTGTAGCAGCTTCATGCACAACCAAGGGACTAAGGCCCTGAACAAAACGTCGAACCCTGGCATCCATAGTCGACACCAAGTGAGGAGCATATTTAGACAACCGCACGAACTCCATATGGTACTCCCACACACTCATACTTCCCTGCTTGAGGACCTCAAACTCCGTAACACGGGCTGCCACAGTCTCGGCAGGCAAAAGGTGATCCGTGAAAGCATCCACGAACTCGTCCCATCTAGCCGAAGGACTTCCCTCCCCACGGGAACCCTCCCACATCTCGAACCAGGAATATGCTGCTCCCCTCAACCTGTAAGAAGCTAACTCAACCCCTTCTGTCTTTTTAGCCTTATCACCCGAAGGGTCTTGTATATCTCATCAAGAAAATCCTGTGGATCGGCCTCTGGATCTGTACCTGAGAACTCAGGAGGGGCCAACCGCAGAAACTGGTTGACTCTGGAGCCGGCAGAATCTCCCTGTCCACTGGAGGACGCAGGGGTAGCATGATATCTTTGGGCATGAGCGGCCACCAACTAAGTCAACATATGAGTAGCTCCTCTGAGGTCCCCATCGGACGTACCTGGACCGGAAGCTGGAACAGTAGAGGGATCAAGAATATTAGCGGGAGGGATTGCAGCACCCTCTGCCGCCACAGGAACAGGAATGCTTTGATCCGGAATAGAAGGGTCAGGTAGATTCAAGGTCGGGGAGTCACTCTCAGCCGCACTATCTGGTACAGAATTCACAGTCACCCCCGGGGTGGCATTGGCCTCAAGGCGGAGTCGAGCTCTCTTCTTTGACGCCATTATTGAAAATTTCAGAACAAAGCACGAATTAGGCAAGGACATTTTCACTTTCCGGTTCACCGCACGATACAGAATAAAAATGAAAGGGAAATATCCTAAATGTCCATGTAGCCCCCTAATTATAGATGTGGTGGACAACACACCGATAAGCAGGGCTATACAAGACACGGCTCTGAGACATCCTAGGACTCTTTTAAAAAAAACTTTAGGCTCTGATACAAAATTTGTCACGCCCCAAAATCGAGGGACGAGACCGGCGCCTAACCGGGTGAACCCAGTCAAGTGGACCTGGATTGCCTTTCCTGCCCAACGTATTACCCCGCGTTCATAGCATACATTATTTCATGTGAGTTAGCCGATTTTAGTTTCAAAGTACATTTCACAACATATCTCCACTTGTTTCCTATTTTAACATTTCAACAATTGATATTAAAACATACATAATACATACATAACTTTCCAACATGATCCACGATTTCCGAGTACGTACCATTACTACCCAAAATACATACATAAACCCACATCATGTCTACGGAGCCTCTACAAATACTAGGGATTTTACATAACCTGCCGGTAACAAGGCCCCGGCTATACCTTTACAACATAAACAAAAGAAGTTGGTATAATCCACACACGGCCCCGAGGAAAAGAGGGGCTCACCAAAACTGCTGCAGAGATGAAGAGGAGGTACCACTAACGGCGGGCTGAGCTACCTGTTATGGAACCATCTACATCCATATAAAAGATGTAGCGCCCCCGGCAAAAGGGACGTTAGTACTAGTATGTATGAAAAAACTTTATCCCAAGTACAATCAACCAATATTACAGATAAAAAACAAGACAAAAATAGGACCAACAATCAAAACACACGGAAAGTGATAATCAAAATAAACAATTTTACAATCTCTCCTTTTTCCCTTTCCAACACCACCATATTCACGAGTTTTATAATTTTCATATCAATAGTGATAACGATCACTTTTCCACCCTTATTATCACGGCCACCCTTATTACCTCGGACACCATTATCACCACAACCCACACCTTATTACTTCGTGTTGCGGCGCGCAATCCGACTCCGCCTGACAATGTATATTTCATAACAACAACACTAACAATTTCATCACAAGGGCTTTCCTTTCAAGGATCACAATTTCAACAACAAGGGCCTTACTTTCAAGGATCACAATTTCAAAAACAAGGGTCTTACTTTCAAGGATCACAATTTCAACAACAACACCAAACAATTTCATCACGAGGGCTTTCCTTTCAAGGATCACAATTTCACATTTAACAATTCATTTACTTGGGCTCAAAGCATCCCAAACTTTCATCAAGCAGCAATTTATGCACAATGTGTTGCCATAATTGTTCAACTTAATTACAATGCTCCATATCAATAACTTTAAACAACTACCATCTTTGCACATAATAAAGTGGGCATGTCAAGTCACAATTCACAATCTCATCTGACACAGTGGGGTAGTAATCAATTAGTCAGTCAATTCACATATTTCCATATAAGTACACATACCATATGCTTACCACAACAAGAGGGAATTTACAAGGATTAAAATTAGCCATACATACCTGGAGTCGAAATCCTCTTTTTAACTTTTACTCACAAATCACCGCACCGACTAGTACCGTCAATCTAGTTCACATATAAACGTATTCAACTTAGAATTGGAAGTCAGCATGCAATTCGGACTCTCTTAAACATTTTGCCAAACACTATGTAACCCCATTAGATAACCAACCCCGTCCTTGTGAAATTTACCCCAAACCACTCCCTCTTACTAAATTAACACCATTATTAAACATGCATGCAAGATCTTAGTTAACATTTTCAACAAACAATCCATGCAAATCCTCCCTTTGTTTAAAATCAGAAAATTAGTGGAAAAAGGGTTGGGAACCCTTACCTGCTAGAATGAGGAAGAGGAAGATTACTCGAATTATCAGGCCTGAGGGACTTTGAAAATCAACTTGATGGAAGAACCACTTTCTCTCTCAAGAACTCCTTTTCCTTCTCTCTATTTTGTTCAGAAAACTTATTAAAATGAAGGGGTGGGGTGTTTTAATGAACTGGGGGTCGGGTTTTCAAATTAGAAAAATCAGGAGCCCGACACAGGAATGCGGTCAGGAATGCGATCGCATTCCTGAGATGCGGTCCGCAGAGACAACCGCAGAATGGCCCTCCAGGTGGGCCAAAATTAAAACACACTGTACAGGTATGCGACCATTATGCGGTCCACATACACGTTATGCGATCGCATAGTGCGTCGCATAAATTCCTTCACAAAAATCAAAAGGGCAAGAATGCGACAACTATGCAGTCCGCAGAACCGAAATACGATCGCATAATGGACCGCATAGTTGTCCTCAAATTGGGCAACTGCCTGCCGAGGTATGCGACTATTATGCGGTCCGCATCGATCGCATAGTGCGTCACATAACGCCCAACTTCTGGAAAATTTTATTCTTTCAAATTCCGGGGTACTTTTACACAAATAAGGTCTGTTTCAAGAATTTCTATAGTTATAACAACTCGGGGACTTATTCGGGCATTATTTTAAACAAGAAATTTTACGGGTCTTTACAAGGCTGCACGCGCGCACTGATATATTGATTATATTTATGCAAATGGATCAGGTTGCACGCCACGACAAGCCTTAGGGCTACTTATATATATTATGGATCGGGTTGCACGCCGCAACGAGATTGGATCGGGCTGCATGCCGTAGAGATATAAATCTTGGGTTGAAGGAGCCCTTCTGGAGTCTGCACATCCCCAATGAGCACAGTTGACTATATATATATATATGTGTGTGTGTGTGTGTGTGTGTGTGGATCAGGTTGCACGCCGTAGCGGTTATTATACAGCGCTGAGTGATTGAGTGTGCTGAGCAGTGAACATAGTGAGAGAAAATGCGAGACAGTGAAATTGAGTACTCTAAGAGAGTGAGTACATGATTCATCTCTGAGGTACATGACATTTGCATGCACACATGACATACAGACATAGAGATGCATTTTTCCTCATGAAATACGGTGTCACGTCGTTCATACTTATTTTATACACATTGATATGTAAGCATAGAGAGGTATTTTATACTTGTTATCTGGAAAGAAAATGAAACATTTTTATTTATTGTGGAAAAGATATTTGAAAAATACAGTTTTCAACTTACTCTTATTTTTTTGTATTTTCGGTAAGAGATTGGGTTTTTCACTGAGATACTTGAAAATCATGACCATTTTCTGGATTTGTGAACGATATGAGCATTTTTTACTCCTGAGATACCTCTTTTATACTTGTATTTATGTTGTTATGAATTGTTGTGGGATTTTGGTATTGAACCCGACCTTGTGTTAGCTCGTCACTCCTTTCAACCTAAGGATAGGTCTGTTACTTACTGAGTACATGTGGTCGGCTGTACTCATACTACACTTCTTCACCTTGCGTGCAGATGTTGTTGTGTTCGATGGGTGTTGGATTGAAAATGTACCTGCGTCCCGGTTGTAGCTGCCCCTTGGTCGTGGTAGCTCCAGATCTATAAAACTTTGTTTATGTACTTTCAAACAGACGACTATTATTTCATTTCAGCTTCGTAAATTTTATTCTATTCTTAGACGCTCATGATCTGTACCACTGGTCCTTGGGAAATGTATAAAATTCAGTAAATTACTATCGTTTAATGGTCTTGTTAATAGCATTGGAATTGGATAGTTATTAGTTGGCTTACCTAACGGGTTGGGTTAGGTGCCATCATGACTAGTGAATTCGGGGTCGTGACAAGTTGGTATCAGAGCTCTAGGTTCATAGGTTCTACAAGTCATGAGCAAGTGTCTAGTAGAGTTTTGCGGATCAGTATGATGACGTCTATACCTATCTTCGAGAGGCTATCGGACATTTAGGATATACTTCCCATCTTTCTTTCCTTATCATTTGGCATTGATTCAGCTTGAAGCGTAACTTTTTGAATCCCTTCCACGCATTCGCATGCGCGCGTGAGCGCTCGGTATCAGTTGTGCACCGACGACTTGTGATTGTGAGATGTGATTTTGGCATGCTGATGATGGGCCAGTCTAGAAGACTTGAGGCTAGGTTTTGACTGTAGCTTAAGCACAGAGATTTCGATTGTGTGAGCTCGTGCTTTTGGGACTTATATGTCTTTTGGAGTCCCTATTAGTGGTATTCGTGACTTGATGACTATGTGGTGAGTATGATGTGACTGCGAGATGTGTTCAGATTGTTCGAATGTGACGAGAAGAGTTTACTTGAGATATAGCAAGGACTATTGGGTGTTTGATCTTTGTCTTGATTTAGCGTATGGTCTCGAGTTATGGGTGTGTTGAAGGACCTCATGTAGTTTAGTTGTGGGGTGAAGTAGATTTTTGTATCCTGTTATGAGTTTAGACTCGGGAAGATTAAGTGATTGCGTAATAGTTATGACTGTGGAAGAGTACAGATAGACGTCAGTTAGAGGAAAAGCAGGTGGGTGACCTCCGCGAGGTGTCCTGAGGTTGTGTGGTCCTATGATGTTTTGTAGAGAGTTCTCTTTTACTAGTGAATGATATATGTTGCAATTTGAGTTTGGATCGCTTGTGGAAGTTGGTTTGACTATTACAAGGGTGAATGCGAGCTATGCTAAATTTTAAGTATTAGATGGTTTGCATTCTGGAGCTCATGAAGGACTTAGTTGAATCTCATTGCAGTACTATGGCAGTAATAGAGTATGGGCATTGTGAGTTATTGTGTGTTTTTATCTATGGCTTTGAGCCAAATGGGGTAGTCTGCTATTGACGAGTTGATCGCACGATGGCGTTGTGTTGGTTTCGGTTTGAGGTATATTGGTGAATCAGTTATGACGACAGAGGGGTTGATATTGAGGATGAATCGAGTAAGGGAATTTCTGGATACGGGTTGTATACACTCTAGGGGTATATGGGAATCATGGAATGATTGAGTGGTTAGTCGTGAAGGATGTAGTGTGCACTGAGTAGGAATTTTCTCGGTTGCTTAGGAGTGTGGATTACTCCCTTGGGTGTTAGTGTGCTAATGGGGCACAGGTCTTTCGGTCCGTTTGGTCGGTTAAATTGAGATTTGAGAAGAGTTGATGACTCTCGAGAATAGTCCTAGTGGATTCAATATTGAAATGTAGCGATTTGGAATTTTTAATATTTGTATATGGCTAGAAACTGAGAGTTTCATCAGACGGTGTCGAGACATGTGGAATTTTTAAATCATTGGGGATTATGCATTTCAGTATCAAGAAGGTGAATTCACATAAGGTCTCTTTAAAGTGGGTGTCTCGGTTATGGTGTTTCGGGGTCCTTAATAGGAAAGTCAGTGGCTTATGGGCTAAGGCATTATGGTTTTATACTAGGGTCTCTTGTGTGGTGAATTTTGTTTAAGGATCGTGGTGTTCTAGCAAGGAGAAGTATCAATTTGAAGGTAATTTGGAAAGGGATTGGAGAAATAGGACAACTTGGTAGTAGATTGGACCAGCATTGTAATGGGTATGACCGATTCTTTGGGTACTTATGACGTGGCTGGTCTCCGCAGGTGTTTCGTGGCAATGCTCTAGGGTTTTGGCGACCCGTATGGCTTGGTGGAGTTATAGAGATTCAGTTCTGATGGTTGGTTATGTGCAAATGGATTTCCAAAGATTTCTCGATGATTTCTATCACGGTTCGAGGGGATATTTCCTACTAGTGAGAAGAGCATGTTGAGTATTGTGATTTCCTACTGGATGGGATCAAATGGAATAACTAATTTGATATGTATTCTACTTGTGACTTAGAGTGATTTTGAGATTCTCATGCTTTTCATATGGTGGCATGATAGATACTATGTCGTGTGGGATTGAGATTTGTATGCGCAAGGTCACAGTTCAGTTTTGAAGGGAAGGTCGTGAAATTCGTAGGCAACATGGATAGTTTTAGATGACTAGGCAAATGATATTACTATTTTGTATGGCTTGATGAGAGTATACATTTCAGAAGGGCCAATGTGTTTGATTTATGGATACTTCAATGGTACTGCGACACTCTCCTGGTTGATCGGCTGCTGATATTCGAATTTTTCTATGTGGCACGGAAGAATTTTAGAAGTATTCTTCGTGGGATGATCGTGTATGAGAAATCTGATAGACATTCTAGCGGTGGAGTTGGGATCAAATATGGTGATTCGTGTGTTCTATGGATTTGGAGACTGGGAGTTCTCAGAAGCAGACAATCTCCTGGTTGTGGACTGTGAAGTCGTGGTCGAAGCTAGTCAAATGATAGTATGTGTTATGATTCAGTCAATTGTAGGCTTCCGGAGCTTTATTTATCTATTTGTGGGTACCCGGAGCTGATTTGGGAGTCCATTAGTAGGCCCAATCAGAATGTGTATTCTACACCGAGTTGGATTGGTTGGCTCCATAATGCTATTGTTGAGGGAGGTGTCATCGGTTGTTGCTGAGCTTATTCATGTTTTGAAATTTTCTGTGAGTTACTCTTCTATGCTACGAGGAGTTGTGACCCATTGGTTTTAGGCACACATGGTGCGGTTTTATGGTGGTCTTATAGCAGAATTTGAGCGAGATGGGGAATTGGGTATTGCATGATTGAGGGCGTATTGGTTATGTTCTTTCAGGTTTTGTGCGGCATTGTATCGTCTGATTCTACGTGGTTATAGTAATGCACTTTGAGTACTTGATGTCGAATTTTGTGTGGTCATTGATTTTGAGCAGGGTGGCTCGAGGTATATCATATGGATCAGAGTTTGGATGGAATGGCGCATTGTAGGGAGTTATGTTGAGGTATGATCCCTTGTGTTAGATTCATGTGTTTTGGTCCTGCGATGTGTGATAGGTTCTTATTATTGCGTGGTGGTGCTACCCGTTGAGCTTGCCGAGTGGTTCTCTTGATTGAGTCATTTTCGTGATTGAATACATTTGGATTGTTGCTTATAGGTGCATGGGTTGGACGGTTTGTAGCTCTGAGTAGTATAGGTGTTGCGTGTCAATAGAGTAGTTGGTATCCGATAAGATGGAGTTGTCGCATATAGGATGGGTGTTATCATAATTGATTGCGGTATATTTGGAAGGATAATATCGGAAGTCGCATTAGGGATTGGTTATAGTTCTTGTTGAAAGAGAGGGAATCCACGACTTGTTGATTTCATGAATGGTTATGAGTTTCTACGTGTTCTTTCATTATCGGCAAAACGAAGGTTTTAGAATGAGGTTTTGTTAGGTAGGTTTATTACCGGGATTGGGTTGTTCTGAGCAGTTACTGCGATTAAAAAATTTGTTATAGGTATTTGAGTCATGTGGTATATCATGTGATTGTAGTGTGGGTTATGATTGCGGTTTGGTATAGCTTGTTCAAACTTATACAATGTGTAGGTTGTGAGATTTAGATCTTACAAGGAATTTCGGATGCTGGAAAAACAAATTTGATTCTAACCCTTATGGGCTAGGTTGAATTGAGAAATTTCAGTTATGTTGTATTATCGGACCCATATGGGATAGGGTGACGTGGGATCACCCCTGGGTATATGCATGGTAAGGTTATACGGCGGGTTGGTGGCTTTGAGAACAACTCTTGGCACGTACGAGGACGAACGTATGTTTAAGTGGGGAAGAATGTAACTGTCACACCCCAAACTCGAGGGACGAGACCGGCGCCTAACCGGGTGAACCTAGTCAAGCGGACCTAGATTGCCTCTCCTTCCCAACGTATTGCCCCGCGTTCATAATATACATTATTTCCCGTGAGTTAGCCGATTTTAGTTTCAAAGTACATTTCACAACATATCTCCACTAGTTTCCTCTTTTAACATTTCAGCGATTGATATTCAAACATACAAAATACATACATAACTTTCCAACATGATCCACGATTCCGAGTACGAGCCGTTACTACACAAAAATACATACATACACCCACATCATGTCTACGGAGCCTCTACGAATTCTAGGGATTTTACATAACCTGTCGGTAACAAGGCCCCGACTATACCTTTATAATATAAACAAAAGAAGGTGGTATGATCCACACACGGCCCCGAGGAGAAGAGGGGCTCACCGCAACTGCTGCAGAGATGAAGAGGAGGTACCACTAACGGCGGGCTGAGCTACCTGCTATGGAACCACCTACATCCATATAAAAGATGTAGCGCCCCC
>MDKH01157852.1:0-10729 GCA_005239495.1 Nicotiana undulata | reverse complement strand
CCAAAAACCCCACTTTCCTAATTGATTTCATGAGTTTAGGCCTAGTTTTCTAGTGATTAATGATGGATAATGGACAAAAACGAGGTTACGAAGCTTACCCGAGTAGAAAGGGAGGAAAAATGGACTCAAGGCTCGCTAATGGAGGTTGGGGATGGAGGAAGGGATGAACTTTTAATAATTCTCGTGCAAGTGTTATGTTTTGGACATAGGAATTAAAATTAACTGGGCGATTTTCGCACCTGCGGTACCGCAGGTGCAGAAAAATGGTCGCACATGCGGTCTTGGGCCAGCCCAGAAGGGGCCGCTCCTGCGGAAAGGATCCGCTCTTGCGGAGGCCGCTCCTGCGGGGATTTGGTCGCCCCTGCAGAAAATCACACGCTTGCGAGGGCCTGGACCGCGCCTGCGGGATGAGTCTCGCGCCTGCGGACTCTGGGCAAAAGGCTGGGGATCGCTCCTGCAAGGCTGGGACCGCAGGTGCGGTTGGTTTTTGTCCTCGCGCGGGGTTCGGGAGGCACCTGGGCCCACCCGAGCCCCCGTCCAAATATACCAACAAGTCCTAAATCACTAAGTGTACTCGCTCAAACTTTCGGAACACGAGAAACAACAGCGGCACTCGAAATCAAACCCCAAAACTTATTTAATCGAATCTTTAGAACTTAAAATTCTAGAATTCATTTCAAATCATCGAACCTGCCTAACCTGCTCGGAATGACTTCAAACTTTGCAGATAAGTTATAAATGACACCACGGAACTATTCCCGGTCTCGGAATCTCACTCGGACCTCGGGAACATCACATCACTTTCCAAGCCACATTTCAAATTCTTTAAAACCTCAAAACCTCATTTTGATCCGAAACCACTTAATTCACGCCCGTTTTTCACCAAATCTTACAAACAAGACAAGTCATATATAATAAACCTGTTTCGGGCTCCGGAACCATAATACGGACCCGGTAACACGGTTTTTCACATAATTATTCATTTTTCAAAATCCTTTATTATTTTCAGAAAACAATTTCTTCTAAAAATTCATTTCTCGGGCTTGGGACCTCGCAAAATTCGATTCCGAGCATATGCCCAAGTCCCACATTTCCCTACGAACCTTCCGGGACCGTCGAATCACAGGTCCAGGTCCGTTTACCAGAAAAGTTGACCAAAGTCAACTATATTCATTTATTAATTATCAAAACTCATTTTCATCAAATTTTCACATAATAGCTTCCCGGCTAAACACCCGGGTTGCGCACGCATAACGAGGTGATACTAACGGAGGCTCTCGGAGCCTCGAAACACAGATATAGCTTAAATTACATAAGATGGCCCTTTTGGGTCATCACAGAAGGGCTAGCACTGAGACTTACGGGGAAGGTGTCAAGGCTTGTGGTGTATTTGCATTATCATGGATTGTATCTATCAGTATTAGGAAAGTGAAGGTAATGACTTTAAATTCGCATGAAGTCTCTTTAGGGTAAGTATTTCTAATGTGGTGCATTTGGGGATAATTGAGGGAGTATTCAGCGGCTTATGAGCCTTAGACGGTATATTTTTATGCTCGGGTTTCGTGCGGTGAGTCGAGATTGTGAATTGCGGTATTATGGCAAGAAGAAGTATCAATTCGAAGGTAAGTCAGAAGGAACTTGGATAAATAGGACAGCTTAGTAGTAGGTCGGATCGGCATGATAAGGGATATGGTTAGTTCTTTGGGTGTTTATAAGGTAATGAGTTGTTATAGGTGTTTCTTAGCAATTCTCTTAGAATATTGTGGCATGCGTAGCTTGGTTGAGTTAGAAGTATTCAGTCCTGGCAGTTTGGTGTTGTACAAATGGGATTCGGGAGTTCTTGATGATTTCTATCACAGTTAGAGATGTATATTTTCTACTGGCGTGAGGGTCATGTGATATATAGTGATTTTTCTTCTAAATGGGATAAATGGAAAGTTCTTGGCTAGTTGGGTACGTAGTTGTTTGTGCCTAGGAAGAGAGCATGAAGTTCTCATATTTATCATAGGATGCATGGCGTATGCGGTATTTTGTGTATAGTTGAGAGTGGCATATGTGAGGTCACGGCTCAATTCTGGAAGGAAGGTCAGAACTGGCAGTTTCAGATGATTAGGTAAAGGATACCACTATTGGGTGGATGGATGAGAGTATACATTCATAAAGGACAGTGTGTTTAAGGCAATGTGTTTGAATAAGGGTGCATCATTGGTGTTACGGCGCTCTCTTGTTGGATCGGATGCCGATATTCAAGTTTGTTGGTGGCATAGAAGAATTATAGGAGTATCCCCGTGGAATGATTGAGTATTAGAGACATGTTATATATTCGAGTGGTAGAATTGGGATCAGATATAGTAATTGGTGCGCCTCATGGATTTTTGAGACTGGGAGTTGTCATGAACATTGTAGTTGTGAACTACGAGGATGCGAGCAAAGCTAGTTAGGTGTTAGTATATGTCATGATTCAATCGTTATGAATGTTCGGAGAGTTATCTACCTGTTGTGGGTGACCAGAGTTGACTTAGAGTTATTGGTAGGCCAGTATGGGTGTTGCAGGATTAAGACGTATTGGTTATGTTCTTTAAGGTTCTGGTGGCATGGTATCGTCCGATTTCCCCGTGGTTATGGAAATGCACTTTGAGTAATTGATGTCGAATTTCACATGGTTATTGATTTTGAGCAAGGTGGCTTAGAGTATGTCATGTGGTCCAACGGTTGGATGGGATCACGCTTTGCAGCTCAGTTAGGTAGAGGTATGATCCTTGGTGTCGGATTTGTATTATATGGTTTCACGATGTGTATCAGGCTTTTAGCATGATGTGGTAATGGCAAGAGTAATGTCAGGATAGTCCTCTCGTGTGAGTCTTCTCTATTTTATGAATTGAGCTCTTGGGATGTTATCATTGAGTGCACAAGATATGGCTCTAGATGCTATGGATACTGATCGGACAAATGGTTTCTGGTTTCTACGTGTTTCTTTTATCATCGGCACCATATGAAGGTGAGAAAGCGAGGTTTTGCTTGATAAGAGGATGTGTACCTGTTTTGGGTTGTTTTAAGCGGCCATTGTGATTAGGAGTCATCGCTATGAGTGTTGAGTCATGCGGTATATTATGTGATTTCATTTTGTGTTGCGGATATGACTTGTTACAATGTTCTCAGACTTATTCAGTTTATAGTTGTGGGATTTTGATCTTGTAAATTAATTCAGAAGTGAAAATGTAGTTCTAAGGTTTATAGGTCAGGATTTGATAATGAAATTTCAGTTATGTTGTGTTATCAGACCTAGATGGGGTAGGGTGATGTGGGATCACCTCCGAATATGTTCATGGTAGGTTACAGAGCAATTTTGGTGGTGTTTGGAACAACTCTAGGCACGTTCGAGGACGAACGTATGTTTAAGTGAGGGAGAATGTAACGACCCGTTCGGTTGTTACGTAGAACTTGCATTAAAAATAACTGTAATTGACTTATCATAGGTTGGTTATACTGTTCTTGATGTGTTAGAGTTGGTAGGCTCGAAATTGGAATGGTTGTGGTGAGAATTTAGCCATTTAGTCTTTAAAATAGCCTTAAAATGGGAAAAGTCAATTGAGAGTTGACTTATTGGTAAACGGCCTCGGAATGTGTATTTTATGGCTCGGATAGCTTCGTTAGGTGATTTGGGACTTAGGAGTGTGTTCGGAATATTTTTGTGATGTCCGGTGTAGAATTAGGCTTGAATTGGCGAAAGTTAGTTTTTGGCGATTTCCGGTTGGTAGTGGAAAATATGCTATCGTGGCCGGAATGGAAGTCAGGAAGTTGGAACAGGTTTGTAATGTCATTTTGGATATGTGTGCAAAATTTCAGGCCAATCGGAAGTGTTTTGGATAGTTTCGGCATCATTGGTGGAATTTAGAAATTTGAAATTCATAGGCTTGAATTCGATGTGATTTTAGTGTTTTTGCATTGATTTTGGTGATTGGAAGGCTCGACTAAGTTTGTGTGATGTTATGGGATGTGTTGGTATATTTTGGTTGAGGTCTTGAGGGTCTCGGGTGAGTTTCGGGTGGTTTCGGGCCATTTCTAGGTCGTTTCTACTTGCGGGTTTTAGGCTTCAGGGGTGTACAGTGCGATAGCATTGATTTGGATGCGTTAGCACAGAGACAATTTGGAAAAATCTAGTTGTGCTGTGAGATCGCACAAGGCTTCCTGCGATCGCACAGAGTAAATTTTCTGCTACACTGTCCCGACTTTGGAAGCTTATAACTCACAATCTATAAGGAATTTGAAGATGATCCAAAGATAAAAGTTGTAGCTCTTGATGTCTAGTTTTCAGAAGGTTAAGCCAATTGTAATTTGGAGTTATGTACAAAACGTTATGACCATTATACTAGAGGTTATCCGGAAGAGTTGGAGAAGGTTGTTGGAAAATTGTTCTATGCGATCGCGTAGAGGAGGCCGCGATCGCATAGGGTTAAATAAGGGCTGGTAAATTTTGTTCACCACAAACGCACAGATGGAGCCGCGATTGCACAGTGTGTATACCTGGGCAATATAAAATTAAACCCTCTGCGACCATTAGACCTTTTAACACCATTTTTGAATGGGAAGAGGCTTTTGAGGCGATTTTGAAGAGGGAAAATCAGTGTTCGTCATAGAGGTAAGTATTTTGGACCTTAAAACTCGATTATAGGTTATTAAGGAACATAATATCAGTGTTTAATTCATGAAAATCAGTAGAAAAATGTGGGGTTAGGGCTTGAGATTATGAGACCTTTAGGGGTGGATTTGAAGGGTCAAACGAATTCCGATTTTCGTGTTCTTTATATGTACGGACTCGTGAGATGACGAAGAACATTTTGGTATAAAAATTTCTGAGTTCCGAGATGCGGACCCGGGGTCGGATTTTAGCAAATTTCGGGTTGTGCTAGAATTGGTATTTTTCAATTGGGATTCATTCCTTAAGCATAATTTGATGATAAAAATCTGAAATTGGTAGATTTGGAGCATTCAGAAGGTGATTTGAAAGGCAAGCGTATTGCGGAATAGTTTCCGGGCTAGTTTGAGGTAAGTAATGTCTTTAAATCCTATCCTGAGGGTATGAAACCCCGGACTCTGCAACCTTTCACGGATTTTAGAATGCAAAGGTGTGAACTTTGGAAATATATTCCCTATTTAGGCAACTATTGAGTTAAAAAACCGATTTTTAAGCCTATGCTTAATAGTATTGATATTTATTTTGATATGATTTGGGTTGTAAGCCATGTTTGGGACCTAGTGCCGATCTGTTTACCCCTTGGGGGCTGTTTTTACTATTTTTCTCACTTGATATGTTATGATTTTTACTCAGTCTTTCCTTGATAATTGTTTTGACACTCAGAGTATTTTTGATACTATTTCTTGAAATTGAAACACTGTTTTTGGGTCGAGAACCCAGTATATTCATGGCCTGAAGGGCAAGTTGAGAGTGTCTGACTGAGTGAGGCTGCGGGCCTATATTGTGAGGAAGTTATGATATGAGTGAGGCTGCGGGCCTATATTGTGAGTGATTTATGCCATGATGTGGCTTGTTATAGTGCTTGGGCTGTAGGAGCCCCTCCGGAGTTTGTACACACCCCCAGTGAGCGTAGGTACCTAATGAGTGATGTTGCCCGCGGGGCTGATATTGAGTGATTGTGAGGTTTCTTGATGGGCTAATATTGAGTGATTGTGAGGTTTCTTGATGGGCTAATATTGAGTGATTGTGAGGTTGCCTGATGGGCTAATATTGAGTGACTGTGAGATTGCCTGATGGGCTAATATTGAGTGATTGTGAGGTTGCCTGATAGGCTGATACTAAGATTGTTATGAGAAATGATTTTGGCCCGAGGGGCAGATTTACGATGATTTTACTGAGTTTTGAACTGAGATTCACTTCATTTTCAAACTTATTTTTACTGAGAGTTTTACTGAGATATATTGAAATTATACTTGTTTCAAAGGATTTCTGGAAATTGGTTTTTGAACTTATGTATTTGATGAATACTTATGGTGACTTGGTGATTTACTGTTTTTGTGAATTGGTGTATATGTGTTGTGTGTTTCTTATTTCTCATACTATGATTTATTTTCATTACTACTGAGTTAGCATACTCATTATTACTCCTTGCACCTTTGTGTGCAGATCCAGGTATTGATTCGGAGCAGTAGTCGTCTGAGTTCGTTATCCGCAGCTTACATGATTTTGAGGTAGCTGTCCAGCGTCCGCAGCTTCTCCATTTCCCTTCTTTATTTAGTATTAGTATTTATTTCCTAGACTTTGTCTTGACGATAGCATAGTTAGTTTATTTCGTAGATGCTCATGACATGTTGACTCCGGGACGGTTGTAGACTATTAGCTTAATTATTTTGTTTAAAGATTTCAAACTTTATATGCGTATTATGAATCGTTGAAAATAAATTGAGATACCTGAAAAGAAAAATGTGAAAATTTTGGGTGCTGGCTAGCCTAGTTCCACGATAGGCGCCATCACGGCAAGTTAAGATTTGGGGTCGTGACAACCAGTTATTATAAAAAGTGATTTTGATGGCATATATGCAAAATTTTAAAATAGTTTGAGGAAAAATTGGGTATCAACAAGGACGAACGTGTGTTTAAGTGGGGGAGAATGTAACGACCCGACCGGTCGTTCCGTAGAATCTGCATATTTATTACTGTTATTGCCTTATTATGCACTGGTTATACTGTTTAGGACGAGTTGGAGTTTGTTGGCTCGGGTTCGGAATGGTTGTAGTAGGAATTGAGACACTTAGTCTCTAAAAAATAGCTTTACGGTTGAAAAAGTCAACTGAGAGTTGACTTATTGGTAAACGACCTTGGAATGTGGAGTTTATGGCTCGGATAGCTTCGTTAGGTGATTTGGGACTTAGGAGTGTGTTTGAAATATTTTTGTGATGTACGGTGTAGAATTAGGATTGAATTGGCAAAAGTTAGTTTTTGGCTATTTCCGATTGGTAGTAGACAATAGGCTATCGGGGTCGGAATGGAATTTTGACAGTTGGAACAGGTCCGTAATATCATTTTGGATATGTCTGCAAAATTTCAGGTCATTCGGATGTGTTTTGGTTGGTTTCGGCATCTTTGGTGGAATTTAGAAGTTTCAAAGTTCATAGGCATGAATTCGAGGTGAATTTAGTATTTTTGCATTGTTTTTGGTGATTCGAAGGCTCGACTAAGTTTGTGTCATATTATGGGACTTGTTAGTATACTTGGTTGGGTCCCATGAGGCTCGGATAAGTTTTGGAAGATTTTGGCGTTTTGAGCATAAGCATGTAATGTTCCAAAAGTCCATTTAGTTGTAGAGATCGAAATTTGATTTCGAGGCTTCCAGGATTTTGATAATGAATTCAAGGAGTGATATGGAAAGTTTGGTCTAATTTCATCAAGTCGCGATTGGGTTTTTTGATGCGAAATGTGAGTTAATTATTTGACGAGCGAAATGAGTATCGCACTCTGAATTGAGTTTCGATTAAAGGACTATGTTCGTATTATTATTTGTGACTTATAGGAACAAGAATCATCGAATTTCGAGTTCGTATGGTGGAGTTAGAGCCTTTTTAGTGAAAATAAACATTGCTGGTGCAACAGAATCTGGTGCGCACCTTTAGCGACAAAATTTAGCACTTTTAGCGACGGGATTTTGCTTTTAGCGACCAGAATTGGGTCTTTTTAATGTTGTTTAGTCTTTTTTAGCCCATTTTAGCATTTTTTGGGTGAAAGAACACGGCTTGGGCTATTTTTTAGCAAGAAATCATGGGAAATCTTGAGGTAAGTCACTTGTCATCATTTCTACTCCATAATATTAAATTATCATCGAATAATCCGACAAGATTACATGTTTTTGAAGTGTTTAATTGGGGAAAATCAGTAGAAAAGATGAAACTGGGGCTTGAGTTTAAGAGACCTTTTAGGGGCGATTTGAGGGGTCAAACGGACTCCGATTTTAGAGTTCTTTATATGTACGGACTCGTGAGATGATGAGGATCGTTTTGGTATAAAGTTTGTCGAGTTCCGAGATGTGGGACCGGGGGTCGGGTTTTGACTAATTTCGGATTTTTTGCATAAAGTTGATATTTATCAATTGGGTTTCATTCCCTTAGCATATTTTGATGTAATGAATATGAAATTGATAGACTTGCAGCACTCGGAAGTTGATTCTAGGGGAAAACGCATTGCGGAGTAGCTTTTCGGGCTAGTTTGAGGTAAGTAATGTCTTTAAATCTTGTCCTGAGGGTATGAAACCCCGGACTTTACATCCTTTCACGGATTTGGAGTGACGTAGACACTGGATGACGAGTGTGGGGCGTGCACGAATTGGAAATTTGGAAAAATGTTCCTTTTTAGGCAACTATTGAGTTGCGAAACTGCTTTTAAAGCATATGAGTTATAATACTACTATGTTTTGATATATTTGGGATGTAAGCCATGTTTGGGGCCTAGTGACGATCTGTTTTAACCCCTTGGGGCTATTTTACTGATATTCTTACTACTTTGAAACTATGATTTTACACTTAGTCTTTCTTGTGAAATTGTTGACACTCTTATTTGATAATATTACAATTTCTTAAAATGAAATTCTATTTTGGGTCGAGAACCCCGTTTTATTCATGGCCCGAGTGGCATGTTGAGAGTGTCTGGCTGAGTGAGGCCGAGGGCCAAAGTTGTGAGGATGTTATGATATGAGAGAGGCCGAGTGTCTCAGAGTGATTTATGCCATGATGTGGCTTGTTTATAGCGCTTGGGCTGTAGGAACCCCTCCGGATTCTGTACACATCCCCAGTGAGCGGAGGTACCTACTGAGTGCGAGTGCCGAGTGACGAGTGATTGGGAGGCATGCGTGACAGTGAGGTTGCCCGCGGGGCTGATATTAAGTGATGGTGAGGTGCTGAGGAAAATTGTTATGAGTGATGATTATGGCCCGAGGGGCAGTTTTATGATGATATTTACTGAGTTTTGACTATGATTCACTTCATTTTTCAAACTGATATTACTGAGAGTTTTACTGAGAAATATTGGAAAATATACTCTTTTCAAAGGATTTTATGAAAACTGGTTTTCAAACTTATGCATATTGTATTGAGACTTGATGTTTTACTGTTTTGTAGATTGGTGTTTTGTGTTGTGTGTAGGGGTGTTCCTGGTTCGGTTTGGATCGGTTTTTCTCTAAAAATAAACCAAACCAAGTAAGTCGATTTTTCAAATATTAGAACCAAACCAAACCAATTAAGTCGGGTTTTTTCGATTCGATTTATGTCGGGTTTTTGGTTTTTCGGTTATTTGTCAGTTTTTTCTTAAATATAAGACATACACTACCAAACACATATCCAGGCGACCATATTTTCAATGTGACACTATCAAATCAATTGTCCTTTGAGAAATCTAATATTTACTAAAATAATTGAATCAAATAGTGATGAATAATTTAAGGACTCAATTAAAAATATATTTTTTTAACATGAAATGGATTCTTACACTTAACAAAAGAAAACTACCAATCAAACTAAAATATAAAGGTAAAGATTGTACTAAAAGTGCAAACGATTAACATTCCATTAACATTCACCATTAAAAAATTTGAAACTTTGTATAAAAATATACATATATATAGGTGTAATAATAAATTTGAAATAACTACTCCTATAGTCGGTTTGGTTCGGTTATTTTTTATTAAAACCAAACCAAATTTGATCGGTTTTTAAAATACAAAACCAAAACCAAACCAAACCAAACCAAAAAGTATCGATTATTTTGGTCGGTTTGGTTTGGTTTTCGGTTTGGTTCGATTTTTTGGATTTTTATGAACACCCCTAGCTGTGTATTTCATATACTTCAGACTGTGATTTATTTTTATTACTATTGTGTTGGCGTACTCATCATTAATCCCTGCACCTCTGTGTGCAGATCCAGGTACTGGTTCGGAGCAGTAGCCATTCGAGTTCGTTATCGTCAGCTTTTGGGATTTCGAGGTAGTTGTCCAGCGTCTGCAGCTTCTCCATTTCCCTTCCTTTATTAGTATTAGTATTTTACTCCTAGACATTGTTTATGACATTAGCAGAGTTAGTTTTTGTCACGACCCGAAAATCCACCTACGGGTCGTGATTGCGTCTAACGTTGAGCCCGCTAGACAAGCCAACGCACACAATTATATTAACATATTAACACTGAAATAACAGAAATTACTAGAACAATTTATATTCCTTTTAAGTGCGAAAGTAGATACTTCTTTAACTAAATAAAAATACCAATAATACATTTCGTTAGCAATATCCCATGACCTGGAGTCACTAACTCACAGACTGTCTATGAGATTACTAAATACAACGTCTGAAGAAATAATACATAACTGTCTCAGAACTAAGAACAAAACAAGACAGAATAGAAAGTTAAGGGTAGAGGAGACGCCAAGGCCCACGAACGTCTGCGGTTCTACCTTGAAATCTCCGAAGTGGACTGAAGGATACTCCCTCTATCAGTGTCCACCAGGTCCGGCTACGGGATCTGCACAACATAAAGAAGTGCATGTGTAGCATCAGTACAAACGACCCCATGTACTGAGCAAGTACCGAGCCTAACCCCGGCCGAAGTAGTGGCGAGGCTAGAACCGACAACGATAACCTACCTCTACAGTTCTACCAAAAATATAACAGCGAAGTAACAGATATTTAACAGATAAGCAAGTAATACGGGAACAAGTAAGGGGGCAACAAGTAT
>MDKH01056698.1:0-10084 GCA_005239495.1 Nicotiana undulata | reverse complement strand
AGGAGCTGTAGCAGGAGTGTCGGGCTACTGAGCGGAACCAAGGGAAGCACGCATCCTCGCCATATGCGAGAGAATAGAATATAAACTCGATCGGTATACCAAAATATATTACGCATGACAGAGTATGAAGAGAAGAGGAGTATGCTAACTTAGAATCCTCTGGGGGATAAATACAGACGTCTCCGTACCGATCCCTCAGACTCTACCAAGTTTGTCCGTGAGTTGTGAGACCTAAGCAACCTAGGGCTCTGATACCAACTTGTCACCACCCGGATTCCCACCTTTCAGACCGTGACTGCGTCTAACGTTGAACCCGCTAGACAAGCCAACGTATACGCCATTTTTGCCTTAATAACACAACGTAACAGTAATAATAACTATTAACCTTCAAACGTTTTCTGAAATAACTCGAATTCATTAATGTTCAACCTTTACCGAAAACATCCCACACCATTAACTTTCGAATTTTTTTTTTCTGAACATCCCAAATCACTTCAAATGTTTCACAGCAGAAAATAATAATATTACCTCAAAAACTCATAATGAAATGATAAGACAACAACAACGAACAATCCCAAAACCGGGGTGTCACAACCTCACGGACTAACTAAACTGAGTGCTAAATACAAAGTCTAAAAGAAAATATATAATTGTCTTGGAACTAGAAGAAAAAGGCAAGACAATGAGGAAATCCAAATGTAGGAGAGACACCAAGGCCCACGAACGCCAGCGGGTATACCTTGAAGCTCTGGGTAGACTGAAGGTGACTCCCTCAATGCGGTCCACTGGGTCAAGATACGGGATCTGCACAACATTAAGAAGTGCATTGTAGCATCAGTACAACCGACCCCATGTACTGAGTATGTGCCGAGCCTAACCTCGGCCGAAGTAGTGACAAGGCTAGACTTGACATCAACGATAACCTGTCCTATTCTACAGCAGGTAACAGGAAATAACTCAAGGCAGGAGGTAAGCAGTCAAGTAAGGAATACGGGAGCAGTAAAGGGGGACAAGTGAAATAAAGCAGTCACATCGACAGATAGAAGTGATCCATAGAAAACAATCCAACAAATCGACAACGAAACAAGTATAAATGTCAGAAAGGTAAACAATGGCAGGCATCACCCTTCGTGCTTTTACTCTCTTCCTCACGATGCAATGTAATCAAATTTCATGGCACGGCATTTACCTTCGTGCTTATAATCAATAAAATCATGGCACGACATCACCCTTCGTGCTTTACACTCTTCATCACTATGAAATGTATAACATGGCATGACATCACCCTTCGTGCATTACACTCTCCCTCACCAAACAACAACAGATATATAAAGGCAAGGAGTACAACATAGTGGAAATAAGCAGTTCCGAAACACCTAGCAAGGGGAAAAACATCAATTCAATAACTCAATAAACGCCCGGCAAGGGTCTCAGCTATAACCAATCACTTCGATCGTATCCTCTACATTTGGATTATCGATCATATCGACACTTTCTTAAACTCAACAATCAATACTTCCAACAAGAATAGATTACTAAGTAAGGACGATCTCATAATATACCAAACATGGGAGAAATACTACAATTTCTATCAAAATAGACTCACGGGCATGCAAGACACTCATTGCATAGGTACTCGTCACCTCACCTATGCAATGAACATGATAATCACTTAACATAGGCATGCATAGGCATGCAAGACACTCATTGCATAGGTACTCGTCACCTCACCTATGCAATGAACATGATAATCACTTAACACATAACAATTAATACCTATTCCCTCACCGAAATTAGGCAAGACACTTACCTCGGTCCAAAGTATGGCAATCAACCCTGTAAGACCGCCTTTACTTTATAATCCGACTCCGAAAAAACGTTATCTATGCATAATTAATTCAATAATATCAATAAAGACCCAATAATATAATCCCATAGCCTAGGTATTCATTTTCTAGCATCCTTCCAAAAATAACGAAATTCGACCCCGGGCCCACGTGGTCTAAACTCGAGGTTCGGACCAAAACCCGATCACCCATAACCCCACGAGTTCAATTATGTAATTAGTTTTAGGATCCGACCCCAAATTGAGGTTGAATCATCCAATTTTCCCAAAAACCTAACACTACCCAAAAACCCAATTTCTACCTTAATTTTATGATTTTTAGACCTAGTCTTCTAGTGATTAGTGATGGAAAATGAAAGAAAATGGAGTTAAATATACATACCTATGGAGAAATGGAGGAAGGGAAGCTTGAATTTCGCCTATGGGGGTTTGTGGAAGAAGGAAGGAGTGAAGGAAGGGAGAAATCCCGAAATGGTTCTGTTTTTGGTTTATTAAAAATCACTGGAGGTATTTACCCTACGCGTTCGCGAGCCACTGGCCGCGTTCGCGAAGGGTTGACAGCTGGACCCTATGCGATCGCGGAGCCAGGGCCGCGTTTGCGAAGGGTTGACTTCCTAACCTTCCGCGTTCGCGAGCCACTGCCCGCGTTCGCGAAGAGCAACCTAACCGACCCCAGACCCCACCCTTTTAACTCTACGCGTTCGCGAGAGGGGCATCGCGTTCGCGTAGAGCAGTACCCCCATAGCTCCACATTCGCGATGGTACCCCTGCGTTCGCGTAGAACAAAATTCTACACCACCCTATTTACCCTTCGCGTTCGCGAACCCTTGGCCGCGTTCGCGAAGGGTATTACACCAGACATTAGAAACAGGCCAAAACACCAAATTTTTCATGCATTTCATACCCCGTTAGCTATTCGAAACTCACCGGAGCCCTCAGGTCTCAAAACCAAAAACACACACGACTCCCAAGACATCCTACGGACTTATTCAAGATTTTAAATCACCAAAATATCATAAAAAATAAGGAATCAAACCTTAAAACTCATAGAATTTCCTCAAAACTTCATAAAGCTTAACTTTTCCAATTTTGATCCGAATCACGTCATTTCAAGTCCGTTTTACACCAAATTTCACAGATAAGTCACATAACATATAATAAACCTGTTCCGGGCTCCGGAACCATAATACGGGCCCGGTAACACGGTTTCCACATCAAAGTTCATTTTCAAAAACCTTTATTATTTTCAGAAAACAATTTTCTTTAAAAATTCATTTCTTGGGATTGGGACCTCGGAATTCAATTCCGGGCATACGCGCAAGTCCCATATTTTCCTACGGACCCTCCTGGACCGTCACATCACGGGTCCGGGTATGTTTACCAAAAATGTTGACCAAAGTCAACTTTATTCAATTATTCAATTCAAAATTCTATTTTTATCAAATTTTCACATAGAAACTTCCCGGCTATATGCCCGGGCTGCACACGCATATCGATGTGAGATTATCGAAACACAGATTTAGCTAGAATTTCTTTGGATGACTTTTTGGGTCATCACAATCCACCTACTTGTCATATATGATGTATGCGCAATCTCGCGAAACTTCAAATATCTATATACTCCTATGTCGTATAGATGAAAGGTTTAATTCATTTGAAAATAGACTCATAGATATTAAATTTGGTTGGTAGATCATCTAATAATTCCAAGTATATTGGGATAAAATCTCTTACATTTGACCTAATTTTCAGCACATTATGAGTGTAACTTGTGAAGACCTTTGCCGAATTTTGTTCCACAACATGCTTGAATTCAAAATGTAGAACACAACTATCATATGATAAAAATTAACTCATAGCATAACCTCCTTATCATGTAATGAACCATAGTCTCGCCCTAAAGTACATGTTATAACATTCCAAACTCGTCGACTTTCGACGAAACTTATGTTTTTCAATTGGTTTAGCTTCTAAGCTTTCTAGCCCTCTTGGTACTCATTGTTCCTGATCTTAAATATTTGTAACCTTCAATGTAACATGATTAACTTTCTTTATATTCCATCAAATATAATCTTATTTCTGAGCTTACATCAATTGACTTACGATGTACTCTCACGTACGAAAACATGGGGTGTAACAGGCTAGCCATGTCGAACTGGGTCGAACATAACCTTTCGTTAAATTGTGGTTGAGGGCTGGTCGATATTTGTTCGAGTGGGGTCGAACATAACCTTTCTTTAAATCACGTCCGAGGGACGGTAGGTGTTTGTTTGAGCAAGATCAAACATAACCTTTCATTAAATCGAGGTCGAGGGTTGGTAGGTATTTTTTTGAGCGTGGTCAAACATAACCTTAACACGAAAAAGGTGTGTTGATAAGCATAAGTTTCTTATCGCTTTGACATTATTGCTTTGGTTACTTACTTGGAGAAAATTACAGATTTTGTGTGTTGGCTAGCGTTCCAGTCCTAGTCCCAGTCTATCTAGTCCCTTCATTGGTTGACCTTAGAGAGTATTGAGAGGTCGAGCAGTGAAATAGTAACCACTATCCTACCTTCACGTACTTCGACTCGAAGTGTTCCCTTCGCCTCCACGTTAAAAGCTTCCTTGAGAAAACCCAAATGGGACAAAACTCAAGTAAGGGAAAAAAGAGTACGACTTGGGGGGCGATTTTTCTCTCAGAAGTTGAAGTATTTGAGGTGGCTGATATTCCAGTTGTTTGGTAATAGCTTTCCTTCCATTGTTTCTAGTTGGAATGAACCCTTTTTCGCTTTGGCTGTGATTTTGTACGGACCATCCCGGTTTGTTCCCAGCTTGCTTTCTCGGGGATCATTGCTTGCTTGAGTTTTGGCTTTCAATCGTATTCCTACTTTAAGGGGACGGTCCTTTGCTTTCTTGTTGTAATAACGTTCTGCTTGTTATTTTTGGGCGACCATTCTTATGTAGGCCATATCTCTTCGTTCGTCAATTTCGTCAAGTTCATGCATTTTGGTCTCATCGTTACTCGTGCCGATTTCATGAGAGTACCTTAGGCTGGTTTCTCCAACATTGACCGATATTACTAGCTTAGTCCCATAGACCAAAAAGTAGGGCAGCTCTCGTGTACTCGTCTTTGGAGTTGTTCGATAGCCCTATAATACTTCTGGTACCATTTTTGGCCCCAGTGTCTTGGCGTCTTCGAGCTTTTTCTTCATGATGTTTAGTATGGACTTATTGGAGGATTCTTCTTGCCCGTTACCCACTATATGGTATGGAGTTGAGAGTATCCTTTTGATATGCCATTTTTCAAAAAAATCGGCGATTTTCTTTCCTGTGAACTAGGGCCTGTTGTCACAACTGATTTCCTTTGGTAGGTCGAACCATCATATGATGTTTCTCCATATAAAGGTGATTACCTCCTATTCCCGTATTTGGGCGAACACTCCTACTTCCACCCATTTAGAGGAATAGTCCGTTAAAACCAAAAGAAATTGTACATTACCTCGCTCTGCTGGGAGAGGGACCACGATGTGGCCAAATGGAGGTGTTTTCATGCTTGGTGAATTATTGGAGAATAATTTTGGCACTATTCGCATATCTTCACGAAGTCTGTGACATCCTTTTTTATGGTGGTCAAGTAGTATCACGCCCATATGAGGCATCTAACCAGTGCTCGATTGCTGGAGTGAGCTCTGCAATGGCCTTCATGGACTTCTTCGAGTATGCGTTGGGTTTGGCTCGGGCCCAAGCACTTCGCCAGAGGGCTTCCGTAAGTCCCCTTGTATATGTCGCTATGAAGGAGACTGTATCTAGCCGCTTGCATTCGTAGTTTCTTAGCCTCTTTTTTGTTGTCTGGGAGTGTGCCGTCCTGCAAATATGCGATAATACGCTTGTTGTAATCCCAAGTAAAGTTTATGGTTCTTACCTCGACTTGGTAAAGTGATGAGTGGAGGGGGTGAGCTACGCTTTTATCTCCGGTTATGATGCTTTTGGTAGCTGTGGCTAGTTTGGCGAGGCCATCTACTTTGGCAATGTGTTCGTGGGATTTGACCGAGCTTGCATTTGTCGACTCAGGCAATATCTTGCAAATTTCGGTCAGGTACTTTTGCAATATTTGTTCCTTGATTTGGAAAGTCCATATGACTTGGTTGACTACGAGCTGGGAATCACAGCAGAGTTTCAACCGTTTCTCCCCATATTTGAGCGCAAGACTTAACCCTGCAATTACAGCCTCATACTCGGTCTCATTGTTAGTCATATCTAGGCACCTTATGGAGTGTCCAATTACTTCGGCTGTTGGGACCTCGAGTACGAGTCCCAGTCCGGACCCTGATGCGTTAGATGCGTCATTGGTGTATAGGACCCAGAGGTCTCGCATTTGGAGGGAAGCTTGGATGACTTCCCTTTCGACTTCAGATATTATTTTTGCACTGAAGTCGACGACGAAGTAAGTGAGCACTTATGACTTTATCTCCATTCGCGGTTGGTATGTGATATCGTGCTCGATGGCCCATTTGGCCAGCGTCCGCGATAGCTCGGGTTTATGCATCATGCTCCTCGAGGGAAACGTTATGAAGACAAGACGGGGTGGCATTGGAAATAGGGTCTAAGCTTCCATGAAGCTACGACCAAGGCCAGAGCCAATTTTTCGAGGTGTGGGTACCTTGTCTCGGCGTCAACGAGTGTTTTGCTGATGTAATAGATGAGATTGCACACCCTTGTTTTTGCGATCAAGACTACTTGCTGCTATCTCGAATACGACCAGATAGACGAGGAGTTGCTCCCCGGGTTTGGGATTTGAAAGCAGGGCGGTGATGATAGGTATGCCTTTAGTTATCGCAGATACTGGACGCACTCGGAAGTCCATTCGAGGTTGTTGTCCTTCTTGAGTCGCCAAAAAATTTGTGACATCTATCTGATGACCGCGATATGAACCTTGATAGGGCGGCGATCCGATCAGTCAACTTTTGGACTTTCTTTTTGGTGGTTAAGAGTTCTGGTATCCCCTCGATAGCTTTGATTTGGTTTGGATTGAAATCGATCCCTCGCTGCGACACAAGGAAACCCAAGAACTTTTCCGAGGCTACACCAAATGCGCATTTCTGCAGCTTCCGCTTCATTATGTATTGCACTTTTTAGTCTAAACGACATGACCCTATAACTATACGTTCCTTGGTGGGTGATGATAGTGGTCTTCTCTTGGTCTTCTTCCTCCATAAGACTTTTATTATAGCCTGAGTAAGCGTTCAAGAAACTCAATAGTTCGTGCCCAGCTGTTGCGTCAATGAGCTGGTCGATGTGGGGTAGCGGGATAGAATCCTTCGTACAAGCTTTGTTCAAGTCCGTGAAATCCACGTACATCTGCCATTTTCCATTTTTATTTTTGACTATAACTACGGTTGCAATCCACTTGGGTACTTTGACTCCCTAATGGAGTCATTTTTAATAGTTTTTCCACCTCTTCGGGGATCGCATTGGTGATGGCGGATCTGAATTTACGTCTGACTTGCCTTATTGGGGGTGGAATGGGTCAATGTTTAACGTGTGTATGGCGATTTCCTTTGGGATGCGTGGCATATCTGCATGGTTGAAAGCAAACAAATCTGCATTAGCTATAAAAAATTGACTGAATTTACTTGATTCCTGGAGTTTGCGGTCGATATAGGCATTTGTGCTATGATCGTTGAAGTCCAATTGATTGGTCTTCTCTAGTCAAACCTGCAGACTTGACCATGTTAGGATCCATGATGATGTCCTCGGTCTCTTCTCGCTTCGACCTCGACCCTATTGATTGCTATGCCTCTTTTTCTTTGTCTTTTTTTTTCTGTTGGATGATCGTGTTATTCAAGGCAATGCGGTAGAATTCCCGGGATGCGCGTTGTTCTCCACGTATACTGAATATCCCCCATGGTGTCGGGAGTTTAATTACTTGGTATAGGTTGGATGGGATGGCCCTCATGAGGTGCATCCATGGTCGTCCCACTATGGCGTTGTACGTGGTGGCCTGGTCCATGATGTGGAATGTTGTCTCCGGAGTCACGCTGTTAGCCAGGACGGGGAGTGTAATTTCCCTAGATGTTCGCTCAATTGCATTATTAAAACCGATTAGCGTGATGCACCGCGATACTATCTTATTCTCGAACCTCATTTGGGTAAGGACTCGGGGATGGATAATGCATGCACCGGTTCCATCGTCCACCATGACGTTTGACATCGGTATCTAAAATGCATAAAGTAATTACAAGGGCGTCATAATGAGAGAAAATTAAATCGTCGGCATCCGACTCATCAAAGATGATACTCTCTTTGAGTCCGTCATACCATTCGCGGGTGATAGACCTCTTGAGTTTGTGAGTGGTGGTGAACTTCATGCCATTGATAGAGGCACCGCCGCCACCGCCGATGATCATGTTGATGGTACGAGCTGGTGATGGTGGCTTACAAATTCTTGTTTGAGGGTGATGCAATCTTCTGTTTTGTGCCTGCGTTCCTGGTGGAACTCACATAAGGCGTCGAACATTCTGGTGTTCGGGTCTGATTTCATCTTTGGTGGCCACTTCACTTTTGTTATAAGTTTCTTAAGAGCGTAGACTATTGCTGTAGGCGACACATATAAATTATGAGCAGATAATAAAGGAGGCATACCTTTTTCATTCCAATGAGTCCTTGGCCTTGGCCTAGACAGGTCTTCTTCATAGAAGAAGGTGGGGTACGGTGTCCGCCCTGATATATGGTTGGTGTAGTTCCCTGTTAGGTCGCAGAATTGGATGATCTCTTCTAATACTATCTCTTCATTCTTTTTCGGATTCGGCTTGTTCTGAGGTTAGCTAGCGAGTCGGTTCGTTGAGATCGTCCTCCTCTACTCGGACCTCGGCACAAAAAGCATCGTGGATTTCGTCCCAAATAGTTGGAGGATACTTCATTAATCGGCTCAATAGTTTTTTAGTTGCGCTTGAATCCCCTCTACTCAGCCCGCTTTGAAAAGCTGCGACCGCCATCCCTTCAGATATGTTGGGCAGAGTCATCCTTACTCTGTTAAACCGGACGAGGAAGTCCCTTAGTCCCTTTCCCATGGATTTCTTAATAGCAAATATGTCATTTACTCTCGCCTCAGTCTTTTTGGCTATGGCATGGGTGGTTATGAACTTATCGGCCATTTCTTCGAAAAGTTCTATGGAGCGGTAATGAGTCACATGATCTTTAGGATTGTTCGTTCCGTCGTATATCCTGAGGTAGGGAGGCATTTTGAAGGTCTTTGGTATGGCATACGTGGCAGCATCATCGTTGTACGACTGCTCTATGAACCTGTCGGCGTCCCTTTTTGGCAGTAGCTTAGGAGCGCCCGGTATCTTGTCAACTCATTCTTGGTGTTCTTTCATCTAGATCTCGGAGTGCCTTGTTTTCATTCTCCATTTATCCATCCTCTTTAGAATGTCAGCGAGGGCGTTTTCACCTGCATTATGAATAACATTGTGAGTTATACCTATCGTTGGAGGGAGGGGCCAGTTGCACAACTCGTCTATTTGTTATATCATGCAGGCCCTTGCAGTTTTTGCAGTCATGCCTGGAGCAGGTTTGTTGAGGACGCTTGCTAGCATGTCGTCCATCCATGCCTCGAGGAGTTTTTTTGCAGCTAGGGGCGTCCCTTCCTTTGTGGACGTGGAGGACCATTTTCCGCTGGATTTTTTATGCTGCAGTGTAGGGGTGGTGACCTCTCTCGCCTAGGGGACGCGTTGGGTGTTGTGTCCTCATCTATTGCTTCACAACTTTTGTTGATGAAATTCATGAGGTTGGTTGGGAAATCACTTGTTATTTTTGTGCTTTCTCCTTGGTTACCTACCATGCAGGGTTTTGTATACACAAAGAAAGGAGATCTCAGGGTTTTTTGACGTTAGTGACTTGCGTTAATTGTAGATCTAGAGAGAATTGAAAATTTAACCAAGAAATCCCCACAGATGGCGCCAAATTGTTTGACCAAAAAATTTAGATCTTGGTTCAAATAATTAAATTGTTGTCACGACCCCAAATCCTAACAGGTCGTGATGGCGCCTATCGTGGAACTAGGCTAGCCAACCATCACCTTACTGCGCTTTTGTTCAATTATAATAGTTCACAATTAAATAATAAGCAAGCAACCACATCATAATTAATATAATAAAGGATTAGCGTTCCCATATTAACCTAAACAACCTCCCTTGAACTGGTGTCAATAGTCATGAGCATCTAAGAATAAATAAACTAACTCTGCTAAAACTATAAT
>MDKH01013703.1:0-16650 GCA_005239495.1 Nicotiana undulata | reverse complement strand
AATGCAGTGCTCAACTCTACATCAGTACCCATACCTTTCTGTACGGCCCTCCAAAACTGAGATGTGAATTGTGTACCTCTGTCAGAAATAATAGAGACCGGAACTCCATGCAACCAGACTATCTCCTTAATGTAAATACTAGCTAACCGCTCTGAAGTATAAGTAGTACTGACAGGAATGAAATGCGCGGACTTGGTCAATCTATCTTCAATGAACCAAATAGCGTCAAAACCCTTCGAAGTCCGTGGAAGCCCAACTACAAAATCCATAGTAATTCTCTCCCATTTCCACTCTGGAATATCTAACCTCTGAAGAAAACCACCTGGTCTCTGGTGCTCATACTTGACCTGCTGGCAGTTGAGACACCGTTATAGATACTCAACAATATCTCTCTTCATCCGTCTCCACCAATACTGCTGTCTCAGATCCTGATACATCTTCGCGGCACCCGTATGGATAGAATACCGCGAACTGTGAGCCTCTGCTAATATCAACTCTCGAATACCCTCTACATTGGGCACGCAAATACGGCCCTACATCCTCATAACCCCATCATCACCAATAGTCACATCTCTGGCATCACCCCGACAAACTCTATCCTGAAGAACTAATAAGTGCTGGTCATCATATTGTCGTGCCTTAATCTGATCAAATAAAGAAGACCGGGAAGCCATGCTAGCTACCACTCGTGGGGGGTCTGACAAATCCAATCTCACAAACTGTCCTACTAAAGCCTGAACATCAAGGGCTAAAGGTCGCTCTGCTGCTGAAAGGTAAGCTAAACTTCCCAAACTCTCGGCTCTGCGACTCAAGGCATCGGCCACCACATTAGCCTTCCCCGGATGGTACAAAATAGTCAAGTCATAGTCCTTGAGAATCTCCAACCATCTCCTCTGATGCAAATTCAAGTCCTTCTGCCTCAGCAGATACTGCAAACTACGATGATCGGTGAAAATCTCACACTGTACCCCATACAAATAATGCCACCAAATCTTTAAGGCATGAACAATAGCAGCTAACTCAAGATCGTGCACTGGGTAGTTCATCTTGTGCACCTTCAACTGTCTCGACGCGTAGGCAATCACCCTACCGTCCTGCATCAACGCTGCTCCCAAGCCAACTCTAGAAGCATCACAATAAACTGTATAAGGACCCGAACCAGTAGGAAACACTAATACCGAAGCTGTGGTCAACGCCGACTTGAGATTTTGAAATCTCTCCTCACATTCGTCGAACCATCTGAATAGAACACCCTTCTATGTCAATTTGGTCAGTGGTGAAGCAATAGAAGAAAATCCTTCTACAAAGCGACAATAGTAACCCTCCAGACCAAGGAAACTTCGAATCTCAGTAGCTGAGGATGGTCTGGGCCAACTCTGCACCGCCTCAATCTTATTCGGATCAACCTGAATACCCTCATTAGACACCACGTGACCCAAGAAACCTACCGAACCAAGCCAAAACTCACACTTGGAGAATTTTGCATAAAGCTTCTCCTCCCTCAATCTCTGCAACACGATTCTCAAGTGCTGAGCATGTTCTTCCTAGCTACGAGAATAAACTAGGATGTCATCAATAAACACAATAACGAAAGTATCAAGGTATGGCTGAAATACACTGTTCATCAATTGCATGAACGCTGCTGGGGAATTGGTCAGCCCAAATGACATAACCAGAAATTTATAATGACCGTATCTTGTCTTGAAAGTCGTCTTCGGAATATCAGAATCCCGAATTTTCAACTGATGATACCCCGACCTCAAGTCTATCTTGGAGAATACCTTAGCTCCCTGAAGCTGATCAAATAAGTCATCAATACGAGGCAAAGGATAATTGTTCTTCACTGTAACCTTATTCAACTGTCTATAGTCAATACACATGCGCATCGAACCATTCTTCTTTTTCACAAACAACACCGGCGCACCCCAAGACGATACACTAGGCCGAATGAACCCCTTATCTAAGATTTCCTGAAGCTGCTCTTTTAATTCTTTCAACTCTGCTGGTGCCATACGGTAAGGTGGAATAGAGATAGGATGCGTATCTGGCACCAGGTCAATACCTAAATCAATATCCCTGTCAGGTGGCATGCCTGGCAGGTATGCCGGGAATACATCCAGAAAATCACGGACTACGGGAATAGAAACAACATATGGAGTCTCACTACTAACATCCCTCACAAAGGCAAGATAAGATTGACACCCTTTCTCAACCATACGATGAGCCTTTAAATAAGAAATCACTCTGCTAGGTACATGCTCTATAGACCCCATCCACTCAACTCTCGGAACTCCGGGCATAGCTAAGGTAACGGTCTTAGCGTGACAATCAAGAATAGCATGACATGGGGATAACCAACACATGCCCAGAATTACATCAAAATCGACCATACTGAGTAACATCAAGTCCACTCGGGTCTCCAGACCGCCAATAGATATAAGACACGACCGGTACACACGGTCCACAATAATAGTATCACCTACCGGAGTCGAAACATGAACAGAAGTAACTAGAGACTCACGGGGCATATTCAGAAAATGAGCAAAATAGGATGAGACATAAGAGTACGTGGAACCAGGGTCAAATAAAGCCAAAGCATCGGTGTGACAAACTGAAATAGTACATGTAATCACCGCATCTGAAGCCATAGCATCAGGCCTAGCTGGAAGTGCATAAATACGTGGTTGGCCTCCACTTGCTCGACCTCCCCCTCTAGGACGGCCTCTAGTTGTCTGACCACCACCCCTAGCGGCCTGGGTAGGTGGTGATATGACTAGGGCTGAAGTCGAGGGTTGAACCCTCTACTGATCTGAACTACTAGGACGACGGGGACACTGCCTCCACTCATGTCCAAACTCTCCACACTCATAACAATTACCTGGAGCTGGAGATGAAAACTGAGGAAAACCCCTGCCACCATGATAGCCACCAGACGAACCATGCATAGAAGAACCCTGATAAGATGATTCCCGGGCAGAGTTTTGAGCTGGAAGGGAACTAAAAGATGAACGTCCCTGATAAGAATTGCGAGGACCTGCCCCGAAGATACACCACTATAAGTTGGGCGAACTAGCTGTGGAGGTCTAAATGAACGACCTCTGTTAGGGTGAAATTGCCCTCTCAGAGGAGCACCACTGAAATTACCTGCTCCCCGAGGCCTCTTGACCTCTCTCTCCTCACGATCCTGCCTACGAACCGACTCAATATCCCGAGCAATGTCGACAACCTGCTCAAATGTAGCTCCAGACACTCTCTCTCTCTGGTCATCAAGATCCGAAGCTGATAAGTAAGACCATCTACAAACCTACCAATCCTCTCCCTGTCAGTAGGGACAATCTCAGAAGCATGTCTAGCTAACTCAGAAAACCTCATCTCGTATTGGGTGACTGTTAACTCTCCCTGGCGCAGCTGCTCAAACTGCCTGCGCTGCTCCTCACTGTGGGACTGAGGAACATACTTCTCAAAAAAGATCGTGGAAAACTGCTGCCAAATGAGAGGTGCTGAACCAACCGAGCCTACGCCTCTCGAATGACTCCCACCAAGTAAAAGAAGCACCCGCAAACTGAAATGTAACAAACGAGACGCCACTGGTCTCCAAAATACCCGCAGTACGTAGTATCCTCTGGCATTTATCAAGAAAACCTTGGGCATCCTCACCCTCTATGCCGCTAAAAGACGGAGTCTTATGTCTGCTGAACCTCTCTAGTCTACGCTGCTCATCCTCAGGCATAGCTGGAACTACAGGCTGGAACAACCGGCTGGGCTGGGTCTACCCCCTGTGTCTGAATACCCTGTACAGCCTGCTCAGGTGTCCGGGCATCTGGAGTCTCATTACCTTCTTCGGCCTGAGCTGTAGTGGTAGTAGTGGACATGGAAACTCCCTGAGCTAAACTGGAACACACTGTCAATATCTGAGAGGGTCTCTTGAAGACCCGGAATAATAATAGGCACTACCGGTGCCTGAGCATGTTCCGCTGGAGCGCCATCGGCAGAAACCTCATCCTGAACGATAGGGGGATCCTGTGGTATTACCCCGGCTGCTGCCTGGGCTGGCCCCCTACCTCTACCACGGCCTCGACCCCTTGTGGGTCTGGCTGGTGCCTGGTCACCCTGATCGGTATTGCGTGTCCTCACTATCTGTGAGAGAATGAAACAACGTAAGTTTAGATTTCAAGAATCTATAGATTGGCACAAAAGAGTTCAAGAAAATAGAGATGTTTCCTAAAAGTTCTGCAGCCTCTCGAAGATAAGTACAGACGTCTCTGTACCGATCCGCAAGACTCTACTAAACCTGCTCATGACCGTTGAGTCCTATGTAACCTAGAGCTCTGATACCAACTTGTCACGACCCCAAATCCTAACAGGCCGTGATGACGCCTATCATGGAACTAGGCTAGCCAACCATCACATTACTACGCTTTTGTTCAATCATAACAACTCACAATTTAATAACAAGCATGCAACCATGACATAGAGTAATGTAATTAAGTCTTAACGTCCCAATAATAGTCTAACGAACCTCCCAAGAACTGAAGTCAATAGTCATGATCATCTAGAATAATTAACTCTAAACTCTGCTAAAACTATAATATAAATTTCTCAGTCAAATGCTAAAACTAAATAAGGAAGGGAAATGGAGAAGCTGTGGACACTGGACAGCTACCTCGAAATCCCGTGAACTGCTGCTAACAAACAAGGCAGTTACTACTCCAAACCAGTACCTGAATATGTGCAAAGAGGCACAGGGAGTCTTGATGAATATGCAACCTCAGTAGTAATGAAAATAAATCACAGTCTGAGAAATATAAAGCATACACTACAGATACACCAATTCACCAAACCAGTAAAACACCAAGTCACCAGATAGTATTCATCAAATATAGGAATTCAAAAATCAGTTTCCAGAAATCCTTTGAACCAAGTGTAATATCAGAATATCTCAATAAAATTATCAGTAAAAAACAGTTTGAAAACGAAGTAAATCACAGTTCGAAAACTCTGTAAAAATCTTCATAAAACTGTCCATCGGGCCATAATGATTTCTCATCACAATATCTTTCAGTATTAGCCCATCAGGAAACCTCACAATCACTCTGCCCAGCAGGCAACCTCACAATCACTCTGCCCATCAGGCAACCTCACAATCACTCTGCCCATCAGGCAACCTCACAATCACTCAGCATAAGCCCCGTGGGCATCACTCATTAGGTACCTGTGCTCATTGGGGGTGTGTACAGACTCCGGAGGGGCTCCTACAACCAAAGCGCTATAATAAGCCACAACATGGAATAAATCACACACAATATAGGCCCTCAGCCTCACTCATATCATATCATCCTCACAATATAGGCCAGCAGCCTCACTCAGTCAGACACTCTCAATTTGCCCTTCAATCCATAAATATACCGGGTTCTCGACCCAAAATAGTGTTTCATTTTCAAGAAATAGTATCAAATACTCTGAGTGTCAAAACAATTTATCAAGAAAAGACTGAGTGAAAAATTATAACATATCAGTGAGGAAAATAGTAAAAACATCCCCCAAGGGGTAAACAGATCGACACTAGGCCCCAAACATGTCTTTCAGCCCAAATCATATCAAGTATATATAGTACTATTGGAAATAAGCTTTAAAAGCCGTTTCGCAACTCAATAGTAGTCTATGTAAAGAAAATATCTCCAAAGTTTCAACCTTTTCATTTCAAAACCCGTGAAAGGGTGCATAGTCCGGGGTTTCATACCCTCAGGACAGGATTTAAAGACATTACTTACCTCAAAACTATTCCGAAACTACTTCGCAATGCATTTGCCTTTTGAATCAACTTCCGGATGCTCCAAATCTACCAAGTTCAGATTTTTATCATCAAATTATGCTCAAGGAATGAATTCCAATTGAAAATATCGAATTTAGCTCAAAAATCCGAATTCGGTCAAAACCCGACCCCCGGGCCCGCATCCTGAAACTCAGAAATTTTTATACAAAAGTGTTCTTCGTCCTCTCACGAGTCCGTACATATACAGAACACCAAAATCGGAGTTCGTTTGACCACACAAATCGACCCCTAAAGGTCTCATAATCTCAAGCCCTAAAATCCAATTTTTCTACTGATTTTCCATGAATTTACACTGGTTTTTATGCTCTATAATCATCCATAATCGAGTTTTAATGATCAAAACACTTACCTCTATGAAGAACACTGACTTCCCTCTTCAAAACTCGTCCAAAAATCTCTTTGTCCGTACAAAAATGGTGTAAAAAGTGTTTAGGTCGCGGAAGGGTTTATTTAAATATGCCCAGGTATTTCCTCACCGCGATCGCGTACTCCCTATCGCGATCGTGGAGCACAAATCTTCAACCTGACGCGATCGCGAAGACCATTCGACCTCGCCCCCCACGCGCCTGCCTTATCCCTACGCGATCGCGAATCCCCTCACGCGATCGCAATGCCTGACCTACTCGACCTCTGCGATCGCGAGCACAGTTATGCGATCGCAGAGTGTAAATCCTACCCCCTCTCAAAATGCACTATGCGATCGCGACTCCCTTTACGCGATCGCAGAGAGTAAGAATCTGCTGCACTGACACCAGAAAACCAGCAATTGCTCTAAGTCCATAAATGCCCGTTAATCGCCTGAAATCAATCCTCAGCCTCTCGGGACCCCAACCAACTTACCAACATATCCCATAACATCATTCAAACTTAGTTGCACTCTCAAAACACTAAAATTAACATCAAAATACCAAAATCACACCGGATTCAAGCCTAAGAACTTTGATATTTCTAAAATCCACCAACGATGCCGAAACTATCCAAAACAACTCCGATTGACATGAAATTTTGCAGACACATCCAAAATGACATTACGCACCTGTTCCAACTGTCGGAATTCCATTCCGACCCCGATAGCCTATTTCCACTGCCGTCCGGAATCGCCAAAAACTAACTTTCGCCAATTCAAGCCTAATTCTACATCGGACATCACAAAATTATTCTGAACACACTCCTAATTCCCAAATCACCTAACAAAGATATTTGAACCATAGAATCTGCATTCTGAGGTCATTTACTTATAAGTCAACTCTCAATTGACTTTTCCCATTTTAAGGCTATTTTAAAGGCTAATTGACTGAACTCTCACTACAACCATTCGATTTCAAGCCTATCAACTATAATACATCAATTACAGTATAACCAATCCATAGAAAGTCAATAAAAACAATTAAAATGCAGGTTCTACGTAACGACATACCGGGTCGTTACACATTTATGGTCGGCGAGAAGGTTCTCTTGAAAGTCTCGCCGATGAAGGGTATTATGAGATTTGGGAAGAAGGGAAAGTTGAGCACAAGGTTTATAGGCCCATTTGAGGTGTTGAGGCGAGTTGGGGAGGTTGCTTATGAGCTCTCTTTACCTCCTAACTTATCAGGAGTTCTTCCAGTTTTTCATGTGTCTATGCTCCGGAGATACCTTGCTGACTTATCTCATGTGTTAGACTTCAGTACCATTCACCTAGACAAGAGGTTGGGCTACGAGGAGGAGCCGATTGCTATTATTGATAGGCAAGATTGTCGGTTGACATCTAAGAGGGTTTCCGCCGTGAATGTCCAGTGGAGGGGCCAACCAGTCGAGCAGGCAACTTGGGCGCCCGAGAAGGAAATGCGGAGCCGATGTCCACACTTGTTCAGTACTCCTGGTATGATTCTAGACCTGTTCATGGACGAATGTTTATTTAAGAGGTGGAGAATGTAACGACCTGATCGGTCATTTTTCTTTCTAGAACCCCGTGGCCCAAAATAAGACGTCCCGTATTTTCTTTTATTGATTTATGACTTGCGAGGATGGTTGGTTCGGGATTTGGAAGAGTTTGGGATGGAATCGGAACATTTGGTTCCTTATGGTTGACTTAAAATTCTAAGTTTGACTTCGGTTAACATTTTGAGTAAACGATCAAGGAATCGGGATTTGATGGTTCCAATAGGTTCGTATGATGATTTCAGATTTGGGCGTATGTTCGGCATGGGTTTCGGATGACGCGGGAGCGTTTTGGCGCAAAATAGTGAAGGTTGGATTCTTGAAGTTCTATAATGTGGTTTGGGTTGCGTTTTGGTGATATCGAGGTCCAAATGGAATTCCGAGACCGGGAATAGTTCTGTAATGTAATTTAAGACAAGCACGCAAAATTTGGTATCAATCCGAGTAGTATAAGTACGTTTTGGCACGTTTGAAGTAGATTGAAGACCTTAAAGTTCATAAGTTTGATTCAAATGGTTTTAGGGTGAAATTCTTAGTTCTTAATTTTATTTCGGTGTTCTTATCGCACGAGAAAGTTTGTATAGTGTTGTTGGACTTGTGTGAGTATCCCGAGTGGATCCCCAAGGGCTCGGGTGAGTTTTGGACGTGTAGGAGGGTTAGAAAACACACCAGAAATCTGGTGTTTTTGGCATCTGCTGCAGGTCTCACAAATGCGAGAAAAGGTTTGCATTTGTGAACCTCACAATTCCGATGAAGGCTTCACAATTGCGATGGGAGCCGGCCAGGTAGTGTTCGCATTTGCGACACATGCGCCGCATTTGCGATCCATGCAGACCACAATTGCCACCATTTAGTCGCATTTGCGAACCACACCTCCCAGGCGCAGGCTTCACATTTGCGAACCTGGTGTCGCAAATGCGACATTAGAGGCTTGGACACAGCTTTTAAAAACGGGACTTAGGCCATTTATTTCATTTCACTTCTACACTTAGGCAATTTTCAGAGCTTTTGGAAGGAGGTTTTCACCTAGCACTTTGAGGTAAGTAATTGATATACAACATGAGTTAAATACATAGATTATGGGTAGATTAACATGCAAAGATTAGTGAAAATCAAGGGTTTAGATGAAAATCTAGGGTTTTGATAAAAATAGAATTTTACCACGAAATTTGTTATGGGATCTAGTAAAAGTCACATATTCTTGATCCTAAGGTTATGGGTAACGATATTTTTCAAACATTTTCGGAATCCAGGCATGTGGGCCCGGGGTGAATTTTAGGAATCTTGAAAATTAGTTTGGTTAATCACTTTAATGGTGGAATTATGAACTTTTGAGCATAGATTGATTAGTTTATGTAATGTTTGGCTAGTTTCGAGTTGTTGGGCGTCAAATTTGGAGGTTTAAGTGCATTCTCGAATTTGGAAGTAGGCTCGATACCAGGTAAGTCTCCTTTCTAACCTTGTAAGAGGGAATTAATATCGTAGGTGAATTAAATACATGTTTTCACCTATTTGTGGGGTCTACATACGTACGAAGTGACGAGAGTCCATACGTACCCACTAATATGCTATTGTCCGGGTAGTTTAGGACCCGTATCATGCTATATTTGAAATCTCGTGCCCTTGTTTGACAAAATAATTAATCGAATCATGTTAGAGATTTATAGAAAAGATTGTATGAGGATTGACTCACTTACTTGACGGGTTGTATGAAATGCTTGACCATAAATGGGAAATTTGTGTGTTTTTGAAAATAAGTTGTTATTTGTGGATCGGACGAGCGCCTCGGCAGTAGATAGATCATATCGGGCCGAGCACCACGACAGTAAATAGATGCATTTATGATTCGCGCCAGTCGACCCTCTAGCAGTACACAGTTTAATATTATGTTAGATCGGGTCGTACGACCTCGGCATGATGTGCGCATGTTATTTATTTGAAGCTTTCCGTGATTTATATTGATTAATTGCTTTGAAATGCAAGTTGTTACATAGCGAGGCTGAGATTTGACATGACCCTTATGAAAGACCGTTTTACTTTTTCTTGATCTCAAACTGTCTTTGTTATTCATGTTATACCTGCTTAGCATAACACTTAGATTATATATCATTATTGGCCCTAGTGAGTGTCAAGTCGACCCCTCGTCACTACTTCTTCTAGGTTAGACTGGATACTTACTAGGTACATATTGTTTATGTACTCATACTACGCTTCTGTACTTAATTGTACAGGATCTGAGGCAGGTACATCTGGCTACCCATCTGGTGCGCATTCTTGATACTTGGTCGAAATTCAACGGTGGGCTGCTCCCGGTTGATGCAGTTCATCAGCCTGTGGAGTCTCCTCTTTTGTTTTTGACTGCCTATTCTATTTCAGGCAGTAGGATTAATATATTCTATTGTACTTTCTACTAAATGCCCACACACTTGTGACACTAGTTCCTGGCACACACATTAGTATATTATTCTTCTGGGATGTAATTACTTAATTATGACTTCTTTTGGTCATTTCATATTTAAATTGCCTAAACTATTCGTTATTATCGAATGCTTTAAATTTATGCTAAGTAAATATTGGAAATATTTTGGTTAAATAAATGAAACCCATTGATTGATTAATGTTAGCTTGCCTAACCTCGATGTTGGGCGCCGTCGCGATCTAAATTTGAAATTGGGTCGTGACAGCTAATCACTCTAAAAAGTATTTTGAGCAATAATTTTTGTTTGGCCAAGCTTTTCAGACAGTGCCTTTAAGTATCAAATTACAAATAAGGACATGAATAGATTTACTTAATCGTTAATATTATAAGTAAATAAATAATCTTAAAAATTTGTTATTATATGCAATAACTAAATCTTTTCATTTTATTTAAGTAAAATACGAAAATAAAATATAAAAGTATTTAATCCTTTTAATGTAAGTTAAATATATTAAAAATCATGCAACAAATATAAAAACATTCACCCCTAAAGTTACTATATATTAGAAAGCTATCCTAAAACTAATAAGAAATAATTATTCATTAATATCCTACGTAGGTTTACCGGTTATTTTGGTATATACTATATTTTGTTAAAGGTATTTTTGGTAAGAAGAAAAACCAAAACTGCTTCTGCTTCTGCTTTTGGGAAGAAGCTACTTTTTTCTGCTTCTCAGAAACGACTTCTACTTCTTCCCAAAAGTACTTCTTTTTTCCCAAAAAAACTTGGTCAAATACCTCAAGTTAGGAAAAAAGTGCTAAAGAAAGCTCTTTTGACTTTTTGAGAAGTTTGGCCAAACAGGCTATTAGTATCATGTTTTTTCTTACTAATATTGCGAGTTTATTCTTCATATTGTTGGTGCGTGACATCACGAAATGATGGCAAACAATACAATCTATTCAAATGTTGTATGCATCAAACAATACAATACAATACAGTATGAAAACATAGGAAACAACAATTCAAACAAGTTGTTAGTAATTTGATTCTGAAAATCCATAGAAGGATGAGCGTGTTGTCACGTGGAACATACTTCAAAATATACGTGGAGGGAGAGGATTAAGGTAGTAGAGTAGGTAGTTTAAAGTGTTCATAGTAGTAGTATTGGCACGCACTCTCGTTTTTTGTTCATGGTAGATTTTTATGATTAACCGTTGTTTTATTTTATTGTTGATCACTTTGTTTTTATTTTGCTTTTATATGGCTTCGTGGTACTATCCCTTCTTGTCTATATTTTCATTAATATGGTGCTTATACTTTCTTGAGTCGAGGGTCTATTGCAAACCGGTAAAGTCTGAGTACACACTACCCTCCAAGATCCCACGTTGTGAGATATTACTGGGTACCGTGCTGTCGTGTAGGTATGTTTGCTGATCAGAAGGTATTTTGGTATTATGGACTAGTTTAGTTTGATTGGTCCAAAAAATCAATTACTGTATTGTGTATGCTTTATCAGATTTTGGCTGCGTGGACACTTTTGCCAGTGCAATCGTGTATGTTTACAATGGGCTCATTTCATTGATGCACTCTCTCGGTGGGGCCCATTTCTATATGTAATTGTACTAAGGATTGAAAACTCCACTTTTTTTGTAATTTAAATGTTTACATATTCTGGTTTGTTAAAAGATTGTGATGACCCGATATCTTATGCTTTAAATCCTAATTTTATGATCTGAAGTCTTTATAATCCTATTTTAGCTTTTCTCATTTTCCGTGCGCAGCGTAAAGTTTTTATGTAAAAAATTGAGAAAAATATGAAATTTTTCCTTAAAAGTCCACTTGAGTTGGCTTCGGTCAACGTTTGAGAAAACGGATCGGGATTCGTGTTTTGACGGTCCCGTTGGGTGCGTATCATGATTTGGGACTTGGGCTGCTCGGAATCGAATTCGAAAGTCCCTACCCCGAGTTATCGCATTTTATACAAAATTGAGAATTTAAGGCTTACTGAATTGGAAATGGTTGACCAATGTTTGACTTTTGGAAATCGGGTCCGTATTTTGGTTCCAAAGTCCGGTATAGGTTCAATACTACATTTATGACTTGTGTGTCAAATTTGGTAAGAAACGGAGTTGGTTTGACGTGATTCGGACGTCCGGTTGTGAAAATAAAAGTTTCAAAATCTTCTTGTAAATTCCATTTGATTTGGTGTTCAATATAAAAATCGAGTAAGTTCGTATGATATTTTTAGATTTGTATACATAGTTGGTTTAGAGCCACGAGGGGGTGAGTTTATTCTCCATTTCTTATTTTGTCTTATAAGATTTTTGTTTTTTGGTCCAAAAGATACTATTTTATATATTACTAAGGTGGAAAGTTACAAGAAGTAGATGGTAACATACATAATAACCTAAGGGGAGGACCTCCAGATGGGTCATTACAAAAGGGGACAGCCTGGGGGTAACTAGTAGTTGAGGCGACCATTGCTGAAGTAGTATAAAAAAAGCTGTCACTTTGGGCGGGCTGACAGGTGGACTTGGTGTATCGAACAAAAAATGTGCCCAAACGGTCTTCCTCGAGCGCCTTCCTAGTCCAAGGCGGCGGTTGGTCAAAAACACAGATACTGGGCGAAGGTTCCATCTGGGAGTCATATTTTTCTAGAGCGTCTGCTACTTTGTTTTGCTCCCTAAAAGTATGTAGCACGACCAGATCATCCAGCAGAGCTAGCAGGGACCTGCAATCAAAGATAAGATTAGCATAAAGTGGGTGAGAAAAATGAAGGAGATTAATAATAACCTTGGCATCTAGATTGATTTCAATAGGTACATAGCCTCGGAAGAGGGCTAGTTTTAGACCATGATAGAGAGCAAGAAGCTCAATTTCTAGATTGTTGTGAGTGGGATGATAGGAGGAAAAACTCACGAGCCAGTTCCCTGTGAATCCAATCCTAGAAGAACTTTCTTTTTTTCAAAGTTGAAGTGTTTAGCCAAGCTTTTGGAAGAAAAAAAATGCTTTTGAGGAGAAGCAGAAGTTGTTTTAGAGAAGTAGAAAAAAGTAGTTTTTCTTCAAAAACATTCTTTTGAGAAACACATTTGAGAAAAATACACTTAGAAGCAGGTTTTTACAGCTTGGTCAAATCGTAATTGCTGCTCAGAAGTGCTTTTCAAATTAATTAATCAAACACAAATTACTTCTCACCATAAGTACTTTTGAGAAAAAGCACTTCACAAAATAAGCTGATTTTTGCTGCTTGGCCAAACAAGTTATTAATCGAGAAAGAAATCTGAATCAGAATAATAAATAACTTGTTGTATTCATAAGAATATCAATAGAACATTAAGAGTGAAATTTGACGGTGTCAAATCCAGGGTAACAATCTTGCACCTATCATGTCATGGCCATTATTTATCTCACCGATAACAACCCAATATTATTAATCTCTAGTTTTCCCTGATCAATTATCAGTTTATTTAATTAAGTAGTTATTCTTTGTTTATTATCATTTAAAATCAAAGTGTTAATCGTTTTAGATAAGAGTTAACTAGAAATTACCTGAACAATATTTAAATTCAATCTATGTGAAGACGATAATTTTACTATATTATCTTTGACTACTTAGCATTAATTTTCTTATTGTGTTTTACGCTTGTCATATAGACAAATTAAACAAAAAACATAATCCAACTAACGAGATTATCTTCTTGTGTGGTCGGCATTTGTTGGCGGGTCGTGCACTTTCAAGATTGATTCCAAGTTGTTTCCTTAAGGCATATGTTGAGAAAAAGATAAGAGTTTATTTAGATCCTTGGACTTTATTTATGCAAATAAGTTAATGATATATCCTAGAACGTGAAAAAACTTAATTTGTTTCGAATCTTAACAACTATGAACTGTACATGTGATTATGTTCTCCACCATAAAGCACATCAAAGTATATTCTAAAGTACTTTAAGATGATGATGGTGCTTTTTTAATTTCTAAAAAAAAGTACCTTAAAATAGAGATGGTAATGGAGCGGTGCCGGTGTGGATGCGGGACAAGGCGGGTTACAACATTTGCGGGAGCGGCCTGGGTTCTAATTTTTTTTAAAATTGGGCGGGTCGCGGGTCAGAATTTTATTTTTTGAACTAAACCTAAAACGCTACTCTCTGCTCACAACAAAACCTAAATGTCTAAACCCAATTCACAAAGCCCCTAACTTCTCTGAGGATTTCTCCACAAAGTCATGCACAATCTCAAAGATTTCTCCACTCTCTCTATTTCTCACAATCTCAATCTCACTATCTCATTATCTGGTAAGTTTTTTCTATTCAAACTCTAATGACCCAGTTCGCAATATTCATATTGTTGAATTTTGCTTTGGCTCTCCATCAAGATTGCTTTTGTTATCTATTTTTTGGCTTGCCGACGAATAGTATGTGAGTTATGTTTGAACCATATAGCATAATTTGTTGTTTCTTGTCGAAATAAGTTTTGCTATTCTTTATTTTACAACTAGCTAGTAGCTGAGATTTGTGTGTTTCCTTTTTGTTTTGGTTTGTTGAGAGGTAGCTGAATCAAACAATGAAAGTACTTCTACAAGAATCCAGATATGCCCGTAAACTATTTGAAATAGGACAAATATGCCCGTCGTTAATAGTTTGGCCCAAATATGTCCAAACCGTCCAATAGTTGTGCAAATTTGCCTTTTATTTAACGGAAACAGTATTTTTTCTTTTCTTTTTTTAATTAATTAAAATCAAAATATTTTTTTTCTAAAACAATTTTTCTAAATGTTTTTTCTTTACTATAAACTGAAGAAAAAAAAGGGAAATATTTTTTTTCAGTTTTTACAAAAGAACTGAAAAATATTTTCTAAAAAAATGTTTTTGTAAAAACAGAAATAAAATCTAAAAAATAATTTTCTAAAGCAAAGTTTTTGTAAAAACTGAAAAAAAAAAACTGAATTTATTTTTACTAAAAACTGAAGAAACGAAAAAAAAATTGCTTTAAAAAAACTGAAAAATTATTTTCTAAAACAATGATTTTTGTAAATTCTAGAAAAAAAATTGAAAAGCAATTTTCTAAAGTGGTAAAAACTGGAAAAAACTGAATTTTTTTTTAAACTAAAAATTGATAAAAAGAAAATATTTGTTTTTTCACAGTTTTACAAAAATATTGCTTTAGAAAATTGCTTTTCAATTTTGTTTTTAGTTTTTACAAAGACAATTGTTTTAGAAAATAGTTTTCAATTTTTTTAAAGCGATATTTTTCTAAAAACTGGAAAAAAATATTTTGATTTTAATTAATTAAAAAAATAATATAATAATGTTTCCGTTAAAAAAAGGGCAAATTTGCACAACTATTGGACGGTTTTGGGCATATTTGGGCCAAACTATTAACGACGAACATATTTGTCCTATTTCAAATAATTCACGGGCATATTTGGACCTTTTCCGATTTTTTTATTTGAGTTTCTTGTGTACATTGCATAAATATTGCTGAAATTTCTTTCTTTTTCTGCAAAATCAAGTTGATTTTAAGTTACAAGATTTCCTAATTTTATTTCCTAGTTGAATTTAATTTGTTGGTTCAGTGGGAAAACCACAATTTAAGTGCAAAAGAAAAAGGAAAAAAACTGAAAGAACCCGAATCTGTCCTAAATGAGAATGACATAAGAAGTATTTTTTTCCGGCATTACAACCTTTACCACAATTTCCTAGATCAAATTATGACAGTATTTGTTAAAGGATTTAAGTCACATGGGGTCACACTTTTTTATTAGGACTAGTATTTTAAGTCCCTTATGTCAACTTAATGTTTCTGTTATTGATTTTTTATAGAAAAGTATGGAGTCTAAAAATGAAGAGAATCCGATTGGTTCATCCTTTAGTACTTTTTCAATAGAGAATGAGAGTCACTTGCGGCAAGTCGATGAAGTTACTATTGAAGTTAGTGATGAAACTGGGAAAAGAAAATTTATTTATGACGCATGAAAATATTTTAAACCAGTGATGATTAATGGTGTTTGTAAGTATTGTAATACTCGTATCATATTTAACAAGAATTGCGGGATATCGTCCATGTTAGATCATATTCTTAGTCAATGTCGCTTTCACGACCCAAATTCCTACCCTTTAGGCCGTGACTGCGCATAACGTTGAACCCGCTAGGCCAGCCAACGTATAACTTGTAATAGCAATTAAAAATCATTTAGTACGAAATGAAATGCTAAATTCATCAGCCTCAACCAATTTTCATCACGCACTGGGATAACAGTGGGAAATAAGTTTCACCGTACATCAATAATGTACCTTTCCCAACAATAACCTTTCCAACATCGATAATAAAATTAATAAAACTTGAATGCGTAAAAGAGAAACATAACAATCATAAGATAATGTAAACTTCCCAAAACCGGGGTGTCACAATCTCACGGACTAACTACTGGAATGCTAAATACAAGTCTGGAAATGAAAATACAATACTGTCTTGGAAATA
>ML279125.1:0-52809 GCA_005239495.1 Nicotiana undulata | reverse complement strand
CAAATTCATAAGTTTAATGCTTAAGTGGAAAATGTGAATTGTGAATACGAGCAATGCAACTTGGGCATAAAAGAGTAGAACCTCATTGAGTTAGTAGTTTTGATTTGCTTGAGGACAAGCAAAACCTCTAAGTTGGGGGTGTTGATGAGTGGTGATTTTACCATTCATTTTAGCCTTTTCTCATTAGATTTTATATTGTTAAATGATAACTTGAGGTCGTTTTTAGTGTATAATTGATCAATTTTCAGGGAAATGATGCTATGAAGGTTGGTGTTGAATTGGAATGAAAGTTGGACAAAAAGCGTTGAAAAAGTGCATGAAAGGCTTCAGTGATTCTGCACCTGCGGATTCTAGGTCGCAAGCGCGACCTTGCGCCTGCGAAGGAATGTTCGCCCTTGCGAAGCCAGCTCAGTCACACAAGAACCGCACATGCGGTGCTTTTTACGCACCTGCGGAACCGCAGGTGCGACCTCATGTCCGCAATTGCGATGGAAGTCAAACCAGCCTAATCTCGCACCTGCGAGTGAAATTCACGCACCTGCGGAACCGCAGGTGCGACCAGACGTCCGCTCCTGCGAAAAGGTGACCAAACTCAGAACTCGCACCTGAGAGAAATATTCCGCCCCTGCGGAATTGCACCTGCGAGGAATCTTCCGCAGGTGTGGTAGTCGGGCATCAGATCTGGACAAAGGTGTAAAATCACATTTTCCAAAACTCAACTCTTATATACTCGACCTAGCAGCCATTTTTTGGAATTTTTTGGGGAGGAAAATAATATCTTTGGACATATTTTGAGCTTTGTAAATATATTTTGAGTAGAGAAGAACAAGTATTGATTTGTGGGTTTGCACACACACTTTGGATTTGTAGAATTCAACATTGTTGTGAAGTTTTCTTTACCCATTTTGTGTTTATTTCTTCATTTCCTTGCTTTGTATTGTGTATCTAAGTGTGTAGTATTTTTCCAACACTTGAATATGGTTTATGGGAATATTCATATTTAAAGTGTGGATTAAATACCTTGTTGTGCTTATGTATTGAATGATTTTATTATATTTGTGAAGTGGGTGTTTGTTATTTTAATTATTCTTGTTCTTTAATGTTTCCAAAGGGATTAGCTAACCCTAGGACTCGCCCATTAACTCCGAATTAGTTTTGGAAAAGATTATTTGGGGTTGGGAAAGATTAATTAACAAGAACTTGAGGATTTAACCCTCATTTTATAGATTCTACCTAGGGATAGGATTGAACTACTTGTAGCCAAACTCGGAAGTGCTTAATCTCCTAATTGGGTTAGGGATAATTCAATTAGGAAGTCTTGTTAGTCTTTGGGAAAAGCTAATTAAGAAATGTTATCCGTGGCTAATTAACATTACCCGCTCATATTTGTAAAATCGTGAAATACATTGGATCGTTACTCGAGTGTAATACCCGAAGCATCGATACTTGTTGCCATCGATCATTTTAATTGCTTTCTAGGTTAGTTTATATTTTCGCATCTAGTTATAAAACAAATTTCTACACCAAAATCCTATTTGTTTGGCACTGCGCGATAAGTGATAATTCTCTAGCATTCCTAAACGCCCTCATATTGTTCTCTGTGGGATTCGACCCCAACCTTGTTGGGTTACTATATTTGACAACGATCACTTACATTCTTTTAAGGTGTAAATTGAGCGTATCATGTACAGATTCCGAAGGGGCTCCTTCAGCCCAAACGCTATAAACAAGACAAATCATGGCAATCATCACTCAGGCACTCGGCCTCTCTCATATCATCAATATCCTCACAATATGGGCTCTCGGCCTCACTCGTATCATCAATATCCTCACAATACAGGATCTCGGCTTCACTTAGTCAGACATTCTCAACATGCCACTCGGGCCATGAATAAACGGGGTTCTCGACCCAAACAGTATGTCATTTCCAAAAATAATAATATCAACAAATCTGAGTGTCAACAGTTTAACAAGAAAGACTGAGTGGAAAATCACAAGTTAACACAGTGAGGAAAAACCATAAAATAGTCCCCAAGGGGTTTAAACAGATCGGCACTAGGCCCTAAACGTGGCTTACTGCCCAAATATATCAATTCATAATAATATTATTTAACATATGCTTTAGAAGCGGTTTCGCAACTCAATAGTTGCCTCAAAAGGATCAATTTTCCAAAATTCCAATTCGTGCCCGCCCCACACTCGTCATCTAGTGTGTGCGTCACTCCAAACCCGTGAAAGGGTGTAAAGTTTGGGGTTTCATACCCTCAGGACAGGATTTAAAAACATTATTTACCTCAATCTAGCCCGAAAAGCTATTCTGCAACGCGTTTTCCCCTCGAATCAACTTACGAGTTCTCCAAATCTATAAATTTCAGATTCATAACATCAAAATATGCTAAAGGATTGAAACCCAATCGAAAAATCTCAACTTTATGCACAAAACCCGAAATTAGTCAAAACCTGACCCCCCCCCCCCCCCCCCCCCCCCCCCCCCCCCCCGTCCTGCGTCTCGGAACTCGACAAACTTTATACCAAAATGTTTTTCATCATCTTACGAGTCCGTACATATAAAGAACTCTGAAATCGGAGTCAGTTTGACCCCTCAAATCATCCCTACAAGGTCTCGTAATCACAAGCCCTAATTTCACCTTTTCCACTGATTTTCATAAATTAAACACTGTTAATTTGGTCCTTATTCACATATAATCGAGTTTTAGGGTCCAAAATCCTTACCTCCATGAAGAACAATGGTTTCCTCTCTTAAAAATCGCCCCAAAAGCTCTCTTCCCGTTCAAAAATGGTGGAAAAGTGGGCAAAGGTCGCGGAGGGGTTTATTAAATACTGCCCAGGTCTTTCTTCATTGCGATCGCGGGAGTTCCCATGCGATCGCGAAGAGAAAATTCCATAGACCCTCAAAAGACCCTACGCAATCGCGGACCCTCACACGCGACCTCGATTCAACAGGACATCAACCCCACGCGATCACGAACCATCACACGCGATCGCGAAGAACACTGCCTCCTCCTACACGCGCCTCTCTAACCCTACGCAATCGCGAACTAGGCCACGCGATCCTACTGCTTAAGCTGCTCATCTTACACGATCGCGACCAAGCTTCTGCGATTGCGATGAACAATTCCCCTGGCCCCCTTTAACCATACGTGATCGCGTACAAATCCACGCGATCGCGATGAACAAAACACTACTGCACTAACACCAGAAAACAACAGTCTTTTCAAGATAAAAAATGCCCGTTAACCATCCGAAATCAATCTCGAGCCCCTCGGTACCCAAGCCAAACATACCAACACATCATATATGATCATTCAAACATAATTTCACCCTCGGAATACCCAAAATAATATCAAAACACCAAAATCACATCGGATTCAAGCCTAAGAACTTTGAAATTTCTAAATTCCACCAACGATGCCGAAACTATCCAAAACACATCTGATTGACATGAAATTTTGCAGACATATCCAAAATGACATTACGAATCTTTTCCAATTGTCGGAATTCCATTCCGAACCCGATAGTATATTTTCCACTGCCGACCGAAAATCGCCAAAAACTAACTATCTCCAATTCAAGCCTAATTCTACACCGGACATCACAAAAATATTCCGAACACACTCCTAAGTCCCAAATCACCTAACGTATCTATCCGAGCCATAAAATCCGCATTTCGAGGTCGTTTACTAATAAGTCAACTCTCAGTTGACTTTTCCAACTATAAGGCCATTTTTTAGAGACTAAGTGTCTCAATTCCTATTACAACCATTCCGAACCCGAGTCAACCAACTCCAACACATCCTAAACAGTATAACCAACCTATGACAAGGCAAAAATAGTAATAATAATGCAGATTCTACGGAACGACCGACCGGGTCGTTTCACCCAACTCAATAGAAATATTATTAAGAGTACTTTCTTTTTCATTTCAACAAAATGTAGTAGAAATTATTTTATTTCAACAAAATAAGTATTTTCTGATGTAGAAAAAGCATTTTCTTTCATTTTAACAAAATAAGTTCTTTATTTTCTTATTGTAGAAAGATTACTTTCTTTTTAAACCAAAAAATAGTATTTTCTTTGTAGTTGTGGAGTACATATTTGAACGTTGAGTTTGTACAGAGTCATGTATTTCAACGTAGATTGTTGTTGAAATTTGCTATTTTCATGTAATGCTTTAGGATTCTGCTCCGTTCTACTCTTATGTACTATTCTTTTATTTTCTTTACATATTTCATGTATGTAATATATGTTTTGAATATAAATAGTATCTTTCTATTTACCGTTTTTTTTATTAAATTTATTTAGTTTTATATTGGATTACAGATAATGTATGAACAAAGTGAAAAATGCACAGTCATATATTATTAGTGATATTGCTTGATTTGCATTAAGCACCTGTCTTCCTAAAATGAAAAATGTCATATTTTGTGGAAGAGTAACTTAAGTTCACAATATGGTACTTAAATTTGAATAAATTTAATGAAGGAAAGTATATATTATTCCAGTTAAGCTTATGTCACTAAATAATCTGGGGGGGAAATATTATAAATTGCATTTAAAAAAAATTACACTTATATAATATGGGTTAACCCATATTCAACCCGCCCATTTGACATCCAACTCGTTTTTTACCCGCATGAAATATGGGCGGGTTGAGACCCAACCCATTTTTGCTCAACCCATTTTTAACCCGCTCGTTTGCCACCACTAATTATGAGCATGTGAATTATGCGGTGCATGTTGTGAATTCAGCAAAGGTATATGATCATGTTTATGTACAATGTGTAGTGATTGATACGGTGTCCGTATGTTAGAATCAAGTCTTGTAGAGAAATTCGGAGGTTGGGATTTGGTTTTATGGCTTATTGACTAAATAAACAGAAGGATCTTCAGTCTGACTTGAGCTAATGTGTTCAACTAGATTGTGGTGGCACGAGTAGGTGCATGAGGTGATAAATAGTAATTTTGGAAAACTCTAGAGCAGTCCTTAACATGTTCGAGGACAAATATATGTTTAAGTGGGGGAGAATGTAACGACCTGACCGGTCATTTTGAGATCTAGGGAGTCGTTTAGTGGTTTGAGGCCTTAAGTAGGTTCACTTCAGGTATTATGACTTGTACGTGTGGTAATTAAATTTCGAGAAGTTCGGAGTTGATTTAGGAAGAAAATTCTAATTTCGGAAACTTTAATTTGGAAAAATCGACTATGGTTTGACTTTTGAGTAAAGACCTCGGAATCGATATTTGAAAGTTCCAATAGGTTCATATGATGATTTCGGACTTGGGCGTATGTTCGGGTTGAGTATCGGGTCGCCCGGGAGCATTTCAGCGCTTATTACGGAAAGTTGGCATTTTGAAGGTTTTAAAATTTCTTAAGTTTGATTTGAAATGGAATTTGGTGTTATCGATGTCTGTTTGATGTTCCGAGCCTTGGAATAGGTTTGTATCATGATTTTTGACTTGTGTGTAAAGTTTGGCGTCATTTCATATTGTTTAAGTATGAATTTGACATGTTCGTCGAAGTTTGAATGTTTGGAAGTTTAAAAAATGGTTTCGATCGTTGATTCATAGTTTGATGTTGTTTTATGTGATTTGACACCTCGAGCAGGTTTGTGCTATGTTATGGGACTGGTTTGTGTAATTGGACGGGGGTCCCGGGGGCTTCGGGTGTGTTTCGGAGGTGTTTGGGTTATGTCGCGCTCTTATTTGATGATTCAACGTCATTTCTTTGGGCATAAAGGGCACTATATTGAGACAACAACCTTTTATTTATGATTGTAGTGAACCATTAGATCCGTATCGTAATTACGGATCCACAGAAACAAGAATCGTCAAATTTCGATGTCGTATGAGAGAGTTATGCCCATTTCTGTGTCGGACAAAATTGTTGGTTTCTTAGACGCTCCGCGAACGCGAAGAAGAATTTCTGGGTTGACAGGTCAACACAAAAAATTTCTCTTCGCGAATGCGAAGGTCTTCAAAGATAAACATTACCCATAGCATCACAAACTCAAATATATAATTTATTCTCAATTTCATGCCCAAATGCAAGGTCAAAATCCAAAAATATCAATTTCTAGGTTTTCTACCAAAACCCCAAATTTCCACTAATTTTCCATGAATTTCCATGTTAAAATCTATATATAATCCAAGTATTTAACTTGCAATAGGCGGGAATCACTTACCTTGACATAGATGATGAAGATGGAGCTCTATAATCGTTCCTAGGTCGGCTCCCACAGAGTAAATGAGATGAAATGAGCCAAACCCGTTATTGCAAACTTATACGCTGCCTAGGCGACCATTCTTCACGATCGCAGGAATACCTTCGGGATCGCGAAGGCTACAATGATGCCTCCTAGAATTTCCTCTATACGTTCGGGACCAAAGGGCCACATTCGCGAACCATTCATTCCCCAATGCTACACGTTCGCAGGGTAAGCCTCGCGTCCGCGTAGGCTAAACGGCTCCAAGTCCCTCAGCCCCCATCTTTGTACGCGTTCGCAACTCCCTGTCGCGTTCGCGATGAACATTTCCCTCTCCAGTTCCAGTTCCTCTTCACGATCGCGTCCCATCAACCGCGATCGCAATGCTTACCAGATACACCAGAAACTAGCAACATCCAAACACCCAAACTTGGTCCGAAACACCCCCCCAATCACACCCGAGGTCCCCGGGACCCCGTCCAATCACATCAACCAGATACAATACTTAACACGAACCTGCTCGAGGCCTCAAATCACATCAAACAACGATAAAACCATGAATCACACCCTAATTCAAGTTTAATAAATTTAATAACTTCAAACTTCTACATTCGATGCCGAAACCTATCAAATCACGTCCCATTGACCTCAAATTTTGCACACAAGTCACATTTGACATTACGGACCTATTCCAACTTCCGGAATCAGAATCCAAACCCTATATCAAAAATTTCACTCCCGATAAAACTTCCCAAAATCCTTCAACTTTCCAACTTTCGACAAATGACTCTGAAATGACCTTCGGACCTCCAAATCCACATCTGGACGCTCATGCTCAGAATTCCAAACGGACATCGATAACATTAAAATACACTTCAACCCAAACTTTTGAAATTTTTCCAAAATGCTATCTTTCAATACCGAAATGCTTCCAGGTCATCCAAAACCCGATACAGACATACGCCCAAGTCCGAAATCATCATACGAACCTATTGGAACTTTCAAATCCTTATTCCGAGGTTGTTTACTCAAAAGTCAAACCTTAGTCAATTCTTCCAACTTATAGCTTCCGAAATGAGAATTTTCTTTCCAAATCAACTCCGAACTTCCCAAAATTCAATTCCGACCACGCGTACAAGTCATAATATATGAAGTGAAGCTTTTCAAGGCCTCAAACCGCCGAATGACACGCTATAGCTCAACACGATTGGTCGGGTCGTTACATTCTCTCCCATTTAAACATACGTTCGTCCTCAAACGTGCTAAGAACTGCTCCGAAATTTGCCGAATCGTTGTTCAACACCTCGTGCACCTACCCTTGCTACCACAACCTAGTTGAGAACATTAGGCTGTCTGAAGATCCTCCCTTTTATTCAGTCAAATAAGCCTTAGAGCCAAATTCCAACATTTGGAATTCTCCACCGGCCTGCTTTCAACATACGAACACCGTATCAGTCACTGCACACTGAACCAAAACATGATCGTATACATTTTTTGAATTCACACCATGCACCACATAATCCACATGACCTTAATAACATCCTCTGACAACAATATCCACGCTTCCACAAATTCAATGCCCACAACAAACCTCATGACACATATAGTCATGTTCCCACTGTTGCAATACTGCCACGACGGAGGAGATATGTAGAAATTGATAGCCAACTGTCGAGTCAACAATTCATTGAGTCTCTCCTCGTGACAAGAACCATTACCTCACCATGAATTAAATAACGATATTTGTTCTTTAATATGCCTTATATAAATTCGATCGTACTGATCCATGGTCCAATAATCTTGTCTCACCCAGTACAAGTCGTTCAGGCAAGAATCCATCTCAGACACTGCCAAAGGTCTCATATGATGCCACAATATGCCAACAAGCAACCAACTTGAATGTGATACATAAGGAAAACGAACCCTGGAAGGAACTACTCAACCCACATAACTAATTAAACAACTGAAAAGATGTCATGAACCTTCCTCAGAAAATGAGGGACAAAACACACAAGAATAAATATAGGGAACTGTTGCGCCATGCAACCCGATCCACACATGACACCGTTGCGGCATGCAACACGATCCAACCATGATACCCGTGGCGGCGTGCCATCCGATCAAAACAACATACCTGTGGCGGCGTGCCACCCGATCCACACATAATAATCTAAAGAAAACACACATCGAGCCGTAACACTTATACTCACGAAATGCCCGAATATCAAATAAAAGCACGCTAATTGCATAATACAAATCCTGGGGAGACGGGTAGCATCATACGCTACAAAACTCAAGAAAAACTAAGGTACGGTATATGATCTTCATCTCGAGAGCCATCCTGCTCATATAACACCATCACTATGCAGGACCTCAACACATGAGCAAATAATCAAGTCGTCTCACAACCTACACGACACAATAGAGTATTACATTAAATAGTTGATGAAGAAAATAACATCGAACGCCCGAATACTCCTTCATAAGGAATGTTATGCAGAATGAACACACCCAGGCTAGTGTAGAGTACACATCCACATTTAGACCCATCAACGGACCTCAAACTGATTCTGATCATACCATGCTTGGGAAAATAACCTCTCAATGACCCACAATGACCTATCATGACACATAAGAATAGTCGTCAAATCTGGAACAAACTCACACGGTCCACAGCCCGAGGGATAGAATGCCTCTCAGGCATAAACTCTCGCACTTGCGATATTACCATAACTTCTATATTTGGTTTCAATCTTCAACAATCAAGTGACTGACATGTCACACTTACACAAATCTCCCCGTGTGGCACACTCCCACGACCATTCCACTCAGGTAGCAAAGTCCGCACATCCATACCACTAACCGTTCTTTTCTGTAAAGTGAATCAAAATCCGCAAGTCAATACACAAAGCCTCTTCCACATGACACTAATCTCAGGTGACGCTAACGACAATACCAGCTTACTCTAAACATTTGAATGCTTTCCTGCTCATCCGAGCTCGTGACATTCTTGTCAACACTGAACCGCAACCTTGATCCTCAACTTCCATTTCTCATGCCACTCACTACACATATCCTGCCAATATATGAGAGAAAAATAATTTCATCATAACTCCTAAACCACTAATAGAATAAACACTTTTTAATATAGAAGCCTTTCACTTAGCTCATTTCTGGAAAACCGTTGCAACACACGACCAAATTCCCATAACCGCATAAAACACAAACCTCAAGTTGTGGTCTAAACCACCATGACTCTTCCGCGATCCATCTACACATAACATGCCATAATATTCGAATGCCTCTAAATAAAATCAATTAAGGCGGTCGTCATGCCTCGCACGTACCGCCACAATCACTTGTAAAACTTAACACACTGAATGAACTGATCGTTGCCACCATCATGCTGATTCAACCATTGCTAACTGATCTGACTTCTTCTAATTTACTCCGGGCTTGCCTTAGAAATAATAATAGCTTCATTCAAAATATGGAAGACCCAATACGCACTCATCTAGGAGGACTCTATTTCACGGGACTACATTGACTCAAAATCCACAAACAATCTCATACCCTCCTTGTGCACACATTCGCATCTTCAACTGGTACACCCATTCTGATAATTCCTTTATGAATCCGAAGTTATTTTCTCCCATTCCTCCAATGCTACACCACATACTGATGATATCATAGACCACTCCAAGCCACGTTCATAATCCACTGCAAAAGCTCGACACTTAACCATGGCACGAACTCCAAATCCTTAGGCACCGCACTTTAATTTTTGAACCCATTAGGACCATTGTTAAGAGTAAACCACTCTGACTTGTTCCCAAATATGATCAAACTCCAAGGCCCTACTAGCACATGAACACCCTCTCAAAGGAGAAACCAGCTGAATTCCTTTCCTTGTACATCACATCCACACAAAGCATAAACTCCGAGTCTTCCAAAAACCTGAACATGAATCAATAAGGCCCAAATATAGCACGCATTCCTCAAATCATTAGCTCGAATTACCATTGATGTTTTTCTTTCCTTAATCATAATGACCCACCAATTCACCGTTGACCAAAAACTGCACAAGAACAATCGTAGACGGTAGGGCTCCCCCACTTAGCTTAAAGCTCCCACTTCTTAACCCTGGAACCCACCAATAATCCTCCCTCCCAGTTACCATGATCTTTCACGATTTCGCCAATCCTCTCGAAATCTTTCTGTTAAACATTTCATAAATACTCTGAATCACTAGCCTCATTCACATATTAGACCTCTTATCGGATAGCCAGTAGAATCCTTCGTAGAAGCTTCATCAACACCATGCAACCGCTAACCTGCTCACAGGAGATAACCCAACTGTGGAAATTTCATGTCGACATCTTCCAACGACGCTGCACTGGGTGCCATTACTACAAAATTAGTGAACCCTCCAGAGCTTGTGCTCATTAGCCAGTTGTACAAGTTCTTTCACTTCCCATTGGCATCAACCAAAAGTGCGACAATACATACCAATCCAAATTCATGTTGAATTCTCCTTTGTATCAAGTAAACTCCTCTATGTTGTATCCAATCTTCCTCAGTATAGTAGTCAACATTCCTAATTAAGTCCGTAGACCTAGTCACTATCCACCATGAATCTAAAATTCCTCTAAAAATTTCTCAAGGTGTGTAGCTATCCTACCAAAGAACCCATATGCTACTCTGCCACTCCCCAATTTTGGTCAAACCCCCTCTTTTAAGAAACTACTCAACTTCTATTTCTCACACTTGGCCCTCTAGAAATTTAACCACCGCAAGACACCTCCCACATGTCCTTCCTCATCCTTAGCTGCCCAGTTGTTGCCTTAAATCAAAATCCGTCTCTGTAGCACTTGAACCAACATGTCGCTACTAACTTTAAACCCCTCTAACGATCATCCTTCTCGAACCTTTAACACTAGGAATGCCGATTCGATCCTGAGCCACTGCACACCACGATCTCTGACAGGCGCTTCCCCGACACCATTTCACAATACCCTATCCAAAGGAGAATTAAAGAAAACCATAACACCGGTAAACTTAACACATTCAATCAAGGACGACGACACCACATCACAGATGAAAATTCCACCACGCTCGAAAATACCGAGTCTCGTTACTCCATCCACCCAAACATGAACACTCATAGTCTGATTGCCTTTCCGTCACTGGAAATAAAACATTGAACCTATGAATCATGCACTGAGAAAAACCTCCTTTCAAGTTATTCATTGCCCTGACACATAGACAAGCATCCTACCATTACATCAGTACAGTGCGATAAAAACTCATGAACATCATAGAAATATGTGCATAGCCTCAAAATCATCAAAAATACAGCTACTGAGCTGAAATGACCGAACATCCTTCCGCAAGGCAATGACCTTAGCCCAATCGAATACGAAGGGAGAAACATCCCGCACTACATCTATCGTACCATTACAATTACTCGATTCCCAATTGATAACAAGAGCTTCACGTCGCATAAGCTTGAGTAGGAAAGATATAAAGGCATAAGCCTTAAAGGAATCAAATCGCATGATGAGGAATCAAGAAGGGAAGTGGTCCTAATAGCCATGTATCCTCTAGAAGATAAGTACAGACGTCTCCGTACCGATCCGCAGGACTCTACTAGACTTGCTCATGACTTGTGAGACCCAAGTGAACCTAATGCTCTGATACCATGTTGTCACGACCCAAAATACATTAAAGGTCATGATGGCGCCTAACATTGTTATCAGGCAAGCCAGTGATTAATTGATCAACTTCATTACTCATTTTAGTATTTTTGAAATCATAATTTCCTTCAATAAAATAGTAAGAAATAAAATTTACAGAGTAAATGGCAATATTTTCACAACTGCAATACTGAACAACCCTTAAGCGCCCCCAAATCCCGGTGTCATGAGTGCATGAGCATCAAATAGGAAATACAGTAAAATACTACATCTGTCTGGGATACAATTAGATAGGAGTGTCTAAATAACTTAGATGGAGACTATGTGTGATGCGGACTAGTAACGTGGGATGCAACTCATCTAAGTGTGATGACCCAAAAGGTCATCTCTTGTTTTAAAATACAAAATTTTGTTTTGAGACCTTAAAAATCTCCTCTCATCTCACATCGATTTGTGTGCGCAGTCCGGGCGTATATCCGAAAAGTTCTTATGTGAAAAAATGAGAAAATGCTAATTTTGCTTTTAAAATATAATTTAAGTTGACTTCGGTCAATATTTTGGGTAAACGGATCCGGACCCATGATTTGACGGTCCCGGAGGGTCCGTAGGAAAATATGAGACTTGGGCGTATGCTCGAAATTGAATTCCGAGGTCCCTAGCCCGAGAAATGAATTTTTGAAAGAAAGTGTTTAACTGAAATTATAAGAGTTTTTGGAAATTTAACTGTGTTTGAATTTGATTATATCGCGCTCGTATTTTGGTTCCGGAGCCCGGTACAGGTTTAATATGGTATTTGAGTTGTGCCTATACAATTTGGTAAGAAACGAGTCATATGACGTGATTCGGACCCTTAGTTGTAAAATTTGAAACTTTGAAAGTTCTTGAGATTTTCTTTGATTTTGATGCTAAACTCGTAGTTCTAGGTGTTATTTTGGTAATTTGATCGCAGGAGAAAGTCTGTATGATGTTTCTAGCCTTGCGTGCATGTTTGGTTTTGAGCCCCGAGGGCTCGTGTAAGTTTCGGATAGGTTTCGAGGTGTTTAGACTTGGAAAAACTCTACTGGTGCACCAGTTCTGGTATGCCCGCACCTGCGAGCCTAGGGCCGCAGGTGCGAGCTCGCAGGTGCGTGTTTTTAGCCGCATATGTGGCCCAGCCCAACTTTTCCTCTTTCCGCAGAAGCAGAACTCTTCCCGCAGGTGTGGCCCCCGGTGGGCCTGTTCATTTCCGCAAAAGCGAGAGATTTACCGCACGTGCGCTTGCGCAGATGAGACCCAAGCACCGCAGGTGCGAGGGTCGGGCAGTGAGGGTATTTAAAATAGAACTCCAGCTGTTTTCTTTTTCAAATTTTCACAAAAATTGAAGACTTAAGGCGGTTTTCTCAAGAGCTTTTCTTCCCAAAATCATAGGTAAGTGTCCATTAACTACTTCCTTTCAACTCTCCATTATTTTTTCACAAATTTAAAACTAAAATTCTAGGGTTTTCATGGTAGGAATTGGGGATTTGGGTAGAGTTAGGACTTTTTGTATAATTGGAATTTAAACATCATTTTGGGGTCGGATTTCGAAACTAATTACATATTCGGGCTCGTGGGTGAATGGGTAATCAGGTTTTGGTCCGAACCTCGAGTTTTGACCAAGCGGGTTCGGGGTCGATTTTTGACTTTTTGGGGAAAATGGTAGAAAACCTATAATTAAGCATTGGGGTTGGATTCTTTAGCATTTATTGATGTTGTTAAGTTAATTATGTCTAGATACAATTGAATTGGAGGCAAAATCTAAAGGGAAAGCGGTATTTGAGGCTTAAGTTACCGTGGAATCCGAGGTAAGTGTTTGGCTTAACCTTAGCTTCAGGGAATAGGTGTTGTGTCCTATTTGCTATGTGTTAGTGTTATGTTCAACGTATATGTGTGGTGACGAGTACCTATACGTTGTAGTCAATCATGCCCGTGAGTCGTATATTGTGATTGATATGATTTTACATTAAGCACTACTTAGGTTCAATTTGATAATTATCCATGATGATAGTATTTCATTGGTATTGCCTATTGCTGAGTATTGGTTCAAGTTAAGATTTTATTTCGTGAAGCCAATTAATTAAGCGAGATTGGTTATAGCTGTTTCCCTTGTCGGGATGATTTGGTTTCTATTATTGACTCCTTTGCCGGGACGTTATGGTTTCTATTATTGTTTATATTGTTGATTCCTTGTCGGGATGCTGTCATTTTATTTGTTTGGGTGAGAAAGAGTGTAAAGCACGAAGGGTGATGCCGTGTTGATATTGTGAGTGTTAATGCATGAAGGGTGATGCCATGCCATATTAATGAAATTAAAAGCACGAAGAGGGATGTTGCGTTGTTGTTGATTTTATGGTGAGGACGAGAGTAAGAGCACGAAGGGTGATGTCGTGCATTTGTCTCTATGTTATTATTTCCGTTGTTTTAAGTTTGATATCTACTTTGTCGCTTTATTTCGTTATTGTCATAACTTGATATTTCTTCCCCTCAGCATGTTTCCCCTATTTCCGTATTATTCCATTTAAATTCTTATTATTATTGTTTCTCGTATATGATTAAATTGCACAGGTTTATATGGTTGTTGTGTCTTAGCCTCGTCACTACTTCGCCGATGTTAGGCTCGATACTTACCAGTACATGGGGTCGTTGTAATGATGCTACACTCTGCACTTTTTGTGCAGATCCCGGTACTGGACCCTTCGGACCATAGATCGAGGTTGCTTCCTTCAGTCCAGTGGAGACCCGATGAAGTCCTGCAGGCGTCCGCAGGACTTGGCGTCCCCTTATATCCTGCTTCTTTTCTGTTCTTATCTATTTCTGAGACAGATGTGTATTTATTTTTTTCAAACCACTATATGCAGTATTCGTAGACAGCCCGTGAAATTATGACACTAGTTATGGGTGTAGTTTAATTATGGATTTCGTATTTGTATTAAATTAAACTGTTAGATCTGTTCTTCCGCATTTTGATTTCCGTTGATTTTGTTATATCATCTGGTAAACTGTTAAAGATAAATGAATAAGGTAAAATAATCAGTAATATTGGCTTGCCTAGCGGGTTCAATGTTAGGCGCCATCACGGTCCCGACGGTGAGAAATTCGGGTCGTGACACTAAGTCCTCGCAATAACCCAGCCTATGCGCCCACAAGGCCACTCGACATTTATGTACCTGCACAAAAATGTGCGGCAAGTGTAGCATGAGTATGTAAATCAACGCGTACCAGTAAGTATCCAGTCTAACCTCGAAAAAGTAGTGACGAGGGGTCGACTCCGACACATACTATGGGCTGACCAAAAAATATCGATATTATAATTAAGCATGGGTTATATAGAAACAACTGAAAACTCAAAAACAAGAAAATAAATAAGCAATTCTTCTACTAATCGGAATTTCCAGATTTATTTTCGTCATTTAATAATTTATATTTCAAGCCAATGAAGAAATGTCGATTATTATTAGTTCCAAAGATTTATCATGTGCAACTCATGCCGAGGTCGTACGGACCGATCCAACATAAAATATTTAAATTGTGCATTGTCAAGGGTCGAACGGCACGAACAATAGATGCATATATCTGCTATCGAGGCATTCGGCCCGCTCCACTAGAAGAGAAAATACTTTAAAACAACCAATTCAAGATTTATTAAGGGTAAAATATTCAAAGAATTACCAATTCTCATTAACGGTCAAGTAAATGAAGTTTAACCTGTTACGATTCCTTTGTCAAGTTCAATATGATTTGAGCAATTAAATTAACAAGTAGGGTGCAAACATCGCAAGTATAACATGATTTGGGTCCTAGACTACCCGGACATAAGCTACATACGAACTCTCGTCACTTCGTGTGTTTGTAGCCCCCACAAATAGAAGCACAAATTAAATCAATTCACCTATGGGATTAATTCCCTATTACAAGGTTAGAAAGGAGACTTACCTCACTTTGAAGTTCCATAACCAACTTCCAATCCCTCCCGATAACTCAAATTGACACACAACGCCCCAAAACTAGCCAATAATTACGCAAACCCATTAATATATGCTCAAATATCCATTAGAATCCAATTTATAACAAATTCCTAACCCCGATCGAAAAGCCGATAAAAATCACCCTCGGATCCGCGTGCCTGGATTTTGAAATTTTTCGAAGATAAAGATTACCCATAACTTCACGAACTCAAATATATAATGTATTCACAATTTCATGCCCAAATTCGAGGTAACAATCAAAAAATACCAAATCTTAAGGTTTCTACTAAACTCCACAATTTTCCACTAATTTCCATGTTAAAATCTATATATAATCCAAGTATTTAACTTGCAATAGGTGGGAATCACTTACCTTGACATATATGATGAAGATGGAGCTCCAAAATCGCTCTGATGGGCTGTATTCTGTTTTGATGATCTAACAAACTTTTATATGAAGAACCATATAAAGGACCTGATATGTAGACAACATAACCAGTCAACTCTGATGGGCTGTATTCTGTTTTGATGATCTAACAAACTTTTATATGAAGAACCATATAAAGGACCTGATATGTAGACAACATAACCAGTCAACTCTGATGGGCTGTATTCTGTTTTGATGATCTAACAAACTTTTATATGAAGAACCATATAAAGGACCTGATATGTAGACAACATAACCAGTCAACTCTGATGGGCTGTATTCTGTTTTGATGATCTAACAAACTTTTATATGAAGAACCATATAAAGGACCTGATATGTAGACAACATAACCAGTCAACTCTGATGGGCTGTATTCTGTTTTGATGATCTAACAAACTTTTATATGAAGAACCATATAAAGGACCTGATATGTAGACAACATAACCAGTCAACTCTGATGGGCTGTATTCTGTTTTGATGATCTAACAAACTTTTATATGAAGAACCATATAAAGGACCTGATATGTAGACAACATAACCAGTCAACTCTGATGGGCTGTATTCTGTTTTGATGATCTAACAAACTTTTATATGAAGAACCATATAAAGGACCTGATATGTAGACAACATAACCAGTCAACTCTAACTCAAGAAATTCTGGACAATACACTGTTAAACGTATAAGGACCAGTTGAAGGACCTGATCCCTGGACAGACTCACAGACGAAAGTACAGGTCAACTCTACAACTGTAAAAAGTTGTGGCAGAAAAGTGATTGCCTGCAATTGTACACGCTACAGTGCAGTAACAGTGCAGTAGTCACTTCCCATTGGTTGTGAAGTGTACTTTCAAGATATGGGACATCCTTCTTGGAATGTGCCAAGGTCTTTAATATCTTGTTTGAAGACAAACAAGATATTCGCTTGAGCATTTACTAAGAACATTCTCTCAAGCATTGAAGTGGTCCCTAGCATTGAAGACTCAAGGGTTTCAAGAGCAAGAAGACAACTCCACTAAGACGGACCAGTTTCATATTGTGTCGTTAGAGTCTCTAGTTGAGTTGTAATCTTGCATTTTGTTTTTCATTGTATCCTACTTGCTTTTGTAGAAGCACAGTTTTAGGAATCTCTTAACCTTAAACCATCAGTGTTTGTGTTGTGACTAGGGTTAGTTGATAACTAGGATTTTTACCTTGTTTTCCGCTCAATCTTGCTTAAGTTTTGGATGCAATTAAATACAAAATAGTCCCAAAGGTTTACGTGTTGTACTTTTTGCAGGGATTGAGCCAAAAAGGATGACAAACAGTCAAACATCTGCTCAACAAGGAGTGAATCTTGCACAAGTACCAAGAACAACAAAAGGGCTACCTCAAGTATCCACCGCGGCCGCGGTCCATTCTTCGCGGTCCACGGTGGTGAAGTTCAGAGAAGCCTTTACAAGGAAAAGAACACCGCGGTCGCGATCCAATCTTCGCGGTCCGCGGTGGTGAGGTTCAGAGAAGAAGTTTTCAAAGGCAAAGACCACCGCGGTCTCGGTCCAAACCTCGCGGTCCATGGTTGTGAGATTCAGAGGATCCGATTTTGAAGACTAAGAGCACCGCGGACCGCGGTCTATTTTACGCGGTCCGCGGTCAAGAAGTTTCAGAGACTAGATCCACGAGGCCAAGAAGTCCACCGCGGACCGCGGTCCATTCTTCGCGGTCCGCGGTAAGCACGATTGGGTATTTTTGTCCGTAATTTTCGGCTGGGTATAAATAGCTTCTTTTGCATTTTTTAGGGCAAGCATTGTATCAGCTCTGAAAACCAGCTCGTGACTTGTTTACTTTCATCTATATTTGCTATTTTCTTTAGATTTTAACATTTAATCATCCTTGTTTATGTTATAAATCAAATATATGGGTCTTACTTCGTATATTTCATTGATTTTGTGGCTCAACCCTAGTGTGATTAATTGATGGGTTCTCTAAATTAGAGCTTAGATATGTATGGGTGATAAATATTTGGGTTGATTTAGGTTTTTATTGCTAAAATTAGTGGTTGCAAACACTAATTAGTGTTCAATTGACTTGGGTATTTCTTGAGAAAGAGGGCTTGAGTCTAGAAAATCAATCCAACAAGGAATTGGGATGAATTCAATGAGAATTGATAGTCTCAATTAACAGGTTAAATCTCGAGAGAGTAAAACCCTACTTGAGCCTAAATGGCTTGTGCAAATTTGATACACAATTGACCTTGAGAAAGGCAATTAGGACAAAACGACTCAAACTACCGAGAGATATAGAGTGGATAACATTGGGCATTGGCTATATTGTAATTCTCCCTGAAAATATCTTTGCCTTAGAAACTAGAACCCGCTAATTACTCGCCTAGGTGAAATTCATAACCCTAGTGCCTTTATCCATATAGAAAACAACCTCAAAAACAAAATAGTTAGTTAATTTGTAATTTCATTAGTTTAAATCCTAGTTGTAGTAGAATACCCATAAAGTATGAGAAGAGTAATTAAGAACACAAGACACTGTTAGATCACGTAGACACTCACTCCAAATCATAACTCCCTGAGGAATCGATCCTGACCTCTCGGGTAAAATCTGCAGTGACACTCATCTTCCTACTTATATAGTAGTGTGGGTGAGCGTCGATCACTTTTTGGCGCCGTTGTCGGGGAGTTATACGGTGTTGACTATCTACGTGACTAGTAGCATTAAGTGTTTTTATTTCCTTCTATGTTAATATTTTTTGTTAAATCTATTCAGGTGAAAATGGCAGATCCCTTGGGAAACGTTATTGCGGGGGAGGGGGTATATGATAACCAAGAAGATGAAATCAATCAAGTACCTCCACAAAGAAGGGGCAGACAGGCCAATATTCAAGAGGACATCCCAGACCCTCCCCCGCCTCCACCTGCTAGAGCTGCCCCTCGGGTCCTTCCAAACGAGGGGTATGCTAGTGCCATTGTCCCGCCGAGGATTCGGGCGGGGAATTTCCAGATTACCAATGTGATGCTGACACTTCTAGAGAAGCGGGGGTATTTCACCAGATCCGCGCACCAGAATGCTTATAAACATCTCAAGGGCTTCGTGGATACCTGCTGGGAAAGTAAGCAGACAAATGTCTCGGAGGATGCATTGAGACTCCGGTTATTCCCCTTCTCTCTTCGAGGGAAGGCACTTGATTGGCTCGAGCGGCTTCCCAACCATTCAATATCTACTATGGATGAGCTCGCGGACAAATTCATTGCTAAATTCTTCTCCCCAAGTCATATGGGCGCTCCGTGATGAAATCATGGCCTTTAAGCAAGAACCCAACGAGCCTTTGCATGAGATATGGGAGAGATACCGAACCATTGTTAAGGAATGTCCAAACAATGACATGACTGAAGCCATGATCCAACAGACTTTCTACCGAGGGATAAACACCGTAAATCAATGTGTGGTCAATCATTTGTCGGTGGAAACTTTATGAAATTGTCTTACCCCGAGGCATGTGAGATATTAGATGAGATGGACGACACATAATCGGCTTGGCAAAGCATATCAAACGTACCTCAGGGTGAGTCCGGTGTTAATAGTCTCCATAAAGAGCTCCAAGAACAAGGGCAAGCAATTGTCGAGCTCACTACCATTATGAACTAACTTGCAAAAGCCCAACTTCAACAATTGCAAGGGCCGAAGCAAGTAAATGCCATGGAGGGAGTGAATGTGTTAGGGAATCAAAGGAGACCTTGGGGAAATTCTAATCAAAGCAACAATGATCAGGGTGACCAAGGGCCAAGTGGATATAGCCAAAAAGAGGAATATTATGACCAAGAAGAGGATGTGATGTATGCCAATAACTACCAAGGTCAAGGTTATAGTCAAAGCAACAATCAGAATTGGAGAAACCAAGGCAACAATCAAAGTTGGGGGAATCAAAGACAAAGGAATTGGAAAAATAACAACAATGCTCGGAACTGGGGGAACAACAATGATCGACAATGGGGGAACAACAATGATGATAATTGGAGTGGAGGAACCAACAACAACAACAACTGGGGTGGCAATGGTAACCGGGGGTCGGTCTTTCAAAGGCCCCCGACGTACCAACAACAAAGCAACCCACCTCCGTACCAATCTCAAGGGCAAAGCTCATCTAGCAATGATATGGGAAGAATTTAAAACATGTTCAAGCAGATGATGGAGCGAAATGCAGACTCTGATGCTCAGTTGGCCTCTCACAATACCTACATTAGGAACCTCGAAGTACAAATGGGCCAAATTTCTCATGCCTTAAACACACGCCCAAAGGGTGCACTACCGAGTGATACGGTGGTGAACCCCAAGGGTGGGAACAATAATAATACCGGTCACGCCATGGCGGTGACCATGAGAAGTGGAAAAGGTGGTGAAGCAAGTACTTCTAGGCAAAGGAAAATTGTTGTTGATGATGATGAAATGCCCCATGATGAATTACCAATTGAAAGTGAGCAAGTGGTGGAAGAGCCAACTACAAGTGAGGTGAGAATTGATATACATGATAATGGGGAGGACTTGCAAAGGGACGTGAACCCGTCTAGGGAACACACTATTGATATGTCGGAACCGGTGGTCCCACAAGCCAAGGCACCATTTCCTAGGGCCCCTCCTCCTTAACCTCAACGATTGGCCAAAAAAAAGCAAGAGACTCAGTTCAAGAAGTTTATTGATATGATGAAGAATCTTTCCATCAATGTCCCGTTGGTTGAAGCCTTGGAACAAATGCCTGGATATGCTAAGTTCATGAAGGACTTAGTCACTAAAAAGCAGTCTATGGAGTGTGAGACCATCAAGATGACTCATCAAGTGAGTACTATAGTACATTCCATGGCACCGAAACTTGAAGACCCGGGAGATTTTACCATTCCTTGCACAATCGGGAGTGCGGATTTTGCCAAAGCCTTGTGTGACCTTGGGGCGAGTATTAACTTGATGCCATACTCGGTAATTAAAATATTGGGAATCGGGAAACCTAGGGCGACCTCAATGCGTTTTCAAATGGAGGATAGGTCGATGAAGAGGCCCCTAGGGATAATAGATGATGTGTTGGTGCGGGTGGACAAATTTATTTTGCCCGCAGACTTTGTCATATTGGATTGAGAAGTGGATTTTGAGGTCCCCATCATTTTTGGAAGGCCCTTACTTACAACGGGGAAGGCCTTGGTTGATGTGGAAGCTGGGGAGCTCACTTTCCGAATGGGCAATGAGAAGGTGGTATTTCATGTGTGTAAATCAATGAAGCAGCCCAACAATACAGAAGTATGCTCTTTTATGGACCTCGTGACTGAGGTTATCATTGATGATGCAAGATCTATGATCCATGTTGATGATCCAGTGGAGGCGGCCTTATTGGACCACGAGGACACCGTGGTAAATGGTTTTCTTGAAAGTACCAATGCACTTCAAGGCATGTGTTCTTACTCCTATTGTCCCAAAAAGCTATCTTGGACTTGGAGAACCGGAAGACTCCACCAACAAATCCTTCCATTGAAGAGCCCCGAATTTGGAGTTGAAGCCACTACCTTCTCACCTCAGGTATGAATATCTTGGTCTATCACGTACTTTGCCAGTCATTCTTTCCTCTTATCTAACCCAATTGCAGGTAGACTCAACTTTAAATATGCTAAGGAGGAGGAAGAAAGCTATAGGATGGACTCTTGCGGACATTCGAGGTATTATCCCCGCTTTTTGCATGCACAAAATCATCTTGGAGGATGGAACAAAGTCCTATGTAGAACATCAAAGGAGGCTCAACGAGGCAATGCAAGAGGTGGTGATGAAAGAGATCATAAAATGGCTCGATGCGGGGGTTGTCTATCCAATTTTAGATAGCGCTTGGACTTCTCCGATCCAATGCGTTCCGAAAAAGGGTGGAATGACGGTGATCCAAAATGACAAAAATGAGCTCATTCCTACAGAAACGGTCACCGGATGGCGGGTGTGTATGGACTACCGCAAGCTCAACAAGGTGACCCGCGAGGACCATTTTCCCTTGCCATTCTAGGATCAAATGTTAGATAGGCTTGCGGGTCGGGCTTTCTACTGCTTTCTAGATGGGTATTCAGGTTATAATCAAATTTTGATTGCCCCGGAGGATCAATAGAAGACCATTTTCACATGTCCGTATGGTACCTTTGCCTTCGTCCATATGCCTTTTGGTCTTTGCAATGCACCAGCCACTTTCCAACGGTGCATGATGGCGATCTTTATAGATATGGTTGAAGACTTTATCGAGGTGTTTATGGATGACTTCAGTGTAGTAAGGGATTCCTTCGATGAGTGCTTGAGTAATCTTGACAAAGTCCTTGCCCTCTGTGAAGAGACCAACTTGGTGTTGAACTGGGAAAAGTGCCACTTTATGGTGGAAGAAGGAATAGTGTTGGGCCATAGGATCTCGAGGAACGGTATTTAAGTGGACAAAGCAAAAATTGAAGTGATTTCTAAGTCTCCACCACCAACTTTGGTTAGGGGAGTCCGGAGCTTCCTTGGACACGCCGGGTTCTATCGGCGTTTCATTTAGGACTTCTCTAAGGTGGTCAATCCTTTGTGAAAATTGCTTGAGAAATATGCCAAATTTCATTTTGATGAGAATTGCATGAGTGCCTTTGAATTGTTGAAGCACAAGCTTACCACCACTCCTATCATCACGGTGCCGGATTGGAGCTCTCCCTTCGAGCTTATGTGTGACTCTAGTGATGTAGCTGTGGGGGCGGTGTTGGGTCAGAGGGTGAACAAGATGTTTCACCCTATCTATTATGCTAGCAAAATGATGAACTCGGCCCAAATGAATTACACTGTCACGGAGAAGGAGCTTTTGGCAATAATCTTTGTTATGGAGAAATTTTGTCCTTATTTGATGGGTGCCAAGGTCATAGTTCACACTGACCATGCGGCACTCTGGTATCTCATGACCAAAAAGGATTCCAAAGCGAGACTCGTGCGTTGGGTATTGTTGCTTCAAAAGTTCGACTTGGAGATTGTGGATAGAAAAGGAAGTGAAAACCAAGTGGCCGACCATCTTTCTCGATTGGAGGAGCAAGGTCGGCCTTGTGATGGGCTTGAAATTAATGACAGTTTCCCCAATGAGCAACTTCTTTCGGTGTCAATGCAAGAAATGCCATGGTTTGCCGACATTGCCAACTATCTTGTCATGGGTGTTGTCCCTTGTGAACTCTCTTCTAACCAAAGGAAGAAGCTTAGGAGGGATAGCATGGACTTCTATTGGGATGAGCCATATTTATTCAAGATTTGCACTGATGGGGTCATCCGGCGATGTGTACCGGAAGAAGAACAAAGGTCGATTCTTGAGTCTTGCCACTCCTCACCGTATGGTGGTCATCAAGGACTGCTTCAAAAGTGCTGAGTTGTGGTTTCTTTTGGCCTACATTGTACAAAGATGTTGGTAACTTAGTCAAAAGATGTGATGAGTGTCAAAGGGCCGGGGAAATTTCAAAGAAAGATGAGATGCCTCTCAATACTATTCTCGAAGTGGATATTTTCGATGTGTGGGGCATCGATTTCATGGGCCCGTTTATTAGCTCTTGTGGGAACACATACATTCTAGTGGCAGTGGATTATGTCTCCAAATGGGTGGAAGCAGTGGCTCTACCCAACAATGAGGCCCGGAGTGTTATTGCATTTCCCAAGAAGAGCACTTTTACAAGGTTTGGCACGTCTCGTGCAATCATTAGTGATGTGGGGTCGCATTTCTGTAATAAAGCTTTTGACACCTTGCTTGCAAAGTATGGTGTCAACCACAAAGTCACTACCCCCTACCATCCCCAGGCGAGTGGCCAAGTTGAAGTCTCAAACAGGGAAATAAAGAGTATATTTTCAAAGACGGTCAATGCAAATAGGACCGATTGGTCAAAGAAGTTGGATGACGCGCTATGGACTTATAGGAATGCCTACAAGACCCCGATTGGTATGTCTCCGTACCGATTGGTGTTTGGGAAAGCTTGCCATCTTCCGGTTGAGTTAGAGCACAAGGCCATGTGGGCCTTGAGGAAATTGAATCTTGAATGGGATGTGGCAGCCAATCTTCGTGTGGAGCAGCTTAATGAACTTGACGAATTCCAATTCCATGCCTACTCCAGTTCGTCCTTGTACAAGGACAAAATGAAGTACCTCCATGATAAGTATGCTCGTGGCAAGGAGTTCAAAGTAGGTGACTTGCTTCTCTTATTCAATTCTCGGTTACGTCTATTTCCGGGAAAGCTTAAATCAAAATGGAGCGGGCCTTTTGAAGTTGTGTTTGTGAATCTGTTTGGTGCACTTGATCAAAAGAACAAAAGTGGGGAGATTTTCAGAGTTAATGGGCACAAGGTCAAGCACTACCTGGGCAAAATTGATGATAGCCATGTGGTGGCACTTCTCCATCTCAAATGAACTTGGTAACATGCGTCGTGCCGCGACGTTAAATCAGGCGCTTCTTGGGAGGAAACCCATTTGTCTTTATTTTTGTTTTTCTTTGATTTTCTTGGTAGTATAGGACTCATTTTTGCACTAACTGGTTTTGGGATGTTGTAGGATTATTTTGATGCAGGGAAAAAAGCTAAGTGTTGGATTTCCATCTCTCTGAAGTTGGCACCGCGACCGCGGTCCTCTTTTCGCGGTCCGCGGAGCCATCCCTTAGAAAATCAAGTCTCTGAAGTTTGCTCCACGGCCGCGGTCCTCATTTCACGGTCCGCGGAGCCCCATGAAAAGCAACTGTGTCTCTAGAGTTTTCTTCGCGGACCGCGGTTGAATTTTCGCTGTCTGCGGTGACCATCTGGCCATTTGCCCAACAACATTGAACTACCGCGGACCGCGATCGCTTTTTCGCGGTCCGCAGTGGGTAAGTATAGTGGGCCCCAGGTCCCTTCTATAAATAGTTCTTCAGGGCTTCATTTTACACTTTACGCAATTCAACTCTCCAGAGTAAAATTTTAATTGTGTCTCAAGCTTCTTACTTCCAAGTGTGCTTTAATTCATCTACTCTTCATCCCAACATCTAGTAAGTGTAATTATGATTCATTAACTTCTTAATTTGATTATTTTCTTGATTACTTGTTAGATTTTCTTCTCTTTTTCACCCTTTTTCTTCTTTAAGCCATTAACAAAGTTAGGGTTTGTTCATAATGCTCATTTTAGACCCTTTGTAGTCAATTTCACTGATTAAACACGTAGGGTTTTAACAAAATGTGCATTTGAACTTGAAATTAACTGAAAAATTTACACCCTAGATTTTTGGTATGATCGCGGTCCGCGGTCGATTTTTCGCGGACCGCGGTGCTTAACTTTAGCGAAGTGGGTAGTCTGAGCCCCACTTCTCCGCGGACCGCGGTCATTTTTCGCGGTCCGCGATGCCCGAGTGCAGACCGCGGTCGCTTTTTCGCCGTCTGCGGTGCCTACATTCAGAGAGGTCCTTCTTCCATAACCCCTTTACTGCGGACCGCGGTCGCTTTTACGCGGCTCGCGGTCCCACTTCTGCAACTCAACTGTGTGTTCTGCAACTCATCTGTGTATCTCTTTTCTATCCACTGCTTGGGTACTAACAATGTTTACATGATTTGAACTTGCAGAGAATGGTCCAATCACGAGGTGGTGGCCGTAAACCTGGTGGCAGGGGAGAGTCATCCCGAGGGCGAGGCAAGGGAATGATAGAACTTGCTCCAAAGGTCCGGGAAGCTATGAAAAGAACCAGGAAAATAATTCGGACACTAGACAAAGTTGCCTCCCACTCGAAGAGTGATTATGTACCTCCAGAAGCCTCTTCAGAATCCATACCAGAATACATTGAAGATTACTCGGAGAGGTTTAGGATGACCAATAAGCCCTCTGACTCTCCCTCCGCCAAAGCTTCATCCCATTCAGAGTCAGCTGTAGGCTCAGCAGCAGGGAGTGGCCACACAGACTCCACCTCACCCACAACTTCCATGTCAGGTGAACATTCCGGAGATGAAGCAGCTGAAGATGAACCCCAAACAGGGGGTGAACCCCAAGTTGGGGGAGTGGAGAGAACAAGAAACCCGGTGGTGTGGCAAGATAGATTTGTCACTAAGGCAGCTTTTCATAGATTCCGGGACTGGTGGTCGGAGAGAAAATTGATAACGGAGCGCAGGTTCACCACCAAAGATCTATTTCCACTCAACCCAAATGTGAAGAGACAATTCAGGGAGAGAAAGGGTTGGGACTACTTCTCTTGCTACCTGTCGGATGCCAATGAACACCTTGTCAAGGAGTTTTACACAAACTTGTCTTTTCTGAAGAAAGACTCCAAGGCAACCATGGTGAGGAATCTCACGGTACCTTTTGATGGGGCGGCATTGAATGCTTATCTAGAGTTTAATGAGGAAGATGACACACAATACCCAGAGAAGTATGATGCGGGTGATGAGGCCCGCCATTGGCTAGCGGAGCATTTGGCTATCCCGGGTGAAACCCCGGATTGGTTGCAGTCAGGGAAGACCATTTTCAGGAGAACGTTGAATTTTGAGGCTAAAGGCTGGGAGATGTTCGTGTGAAACAGGCTTGACCCCACCTTCCATGAAAACTCTATTCCTCTCCGGCGAGCTGTATTGATTGCTTCTATTATGGTGGGTTACCCGATTAATGTCGGGAATGTCATGTCCACCCTCATCAACCAGGTGGTAAATGAAGGTGATAGAGCTTACCCTTTCCCCAACTTCCTGACCATGTATTTTGAGGATCAACAGGTGGAAAAGAGAAGTTTTGATGTGAAGCTGAAAATAAAAGCCCCTTTCTTTTGGTATGATCTGCAAAGTGAGAACAACCCGAAGAGCAAGAAGTTCAAGGGTAAATCCATTGCTTCCACTGGCCAGTCTAAAGAGCCAGTGGTTGTAGTGGAGTCTTCTCAGCCCGAGCCTACCACTCCAGAGAGTGCTCCAAGCCCCTCCATGTAAAGACCCGTAAAATGTCATGTCTAAAATAGTGCCCGAATAGGTCCATGTGTTGTTAAAACTGTAGAAATTCTTAAAACGGACCTATTGTGAGTAAAATGTACCCTGGAATTTGAAAGATAAAACTTCCCAAAATTGTGATGTTATGCGACGCACTATGCGATCGCATAACATGTATGTCGACCGCATAATGGTCGCATACATGATCAGGCTTCATCCCAAATTAAGGACAACTATGCGGCCCAGAATGTGATCGCATTTTGGGTATGCGGACCGCATAGTTGTCGCATTCTTTCCCCTTTGATTTTGTGAGGGAGGTTATGCGACGCACTATGCGATCGCATACCCATGTATGCGGACCACATAGTGGTCGCATACCCATGTATGCGGACCACATAGTGGTCGCATACCTGGGCAAATTGTTTTTCAATTTTGGCCCATTTGAGGGCCATTTCTGCGACAGGAATGCGGACCGCATAGCAGGAATGCGATCGCATTCATGACCGTATTTCGTGTCGGGGCTCCTAATTTCTAATTTTTAAAACCCAACCCTCTAATCAATAAAACACTCCTCCCTTTCATTTTTAACGATTTTCTGAACAAAATAGAGAGAGGGGAGAGAGGGTTCTGGAGAGAGAAAGCTCCTTCTTCATCAATTGGATTTTCCAAAATCACTCAGGCCTGGGAATTTCGAGTAATCTTCTTCTTCTTCATTCTAACAGGTAAGTCCCCCACCCCATTTCCCTTAAATTTTCAGATTTTTGGTTAATAGTAGAACTCCCCTAAATGGGTTCTTGAAGATAAAAGTGAAGAACCTTGCATGCATGTTCATTAATTGTCACAATCTAGTAAAGGGAAGTGGGTTAGAGTAAATATTCACAAAGAATGAGTTGGTAATCTAAGGGGTCACATAACATTCAATAAAATGCCTAAGCGAGTTCGAATTGTGTTCATGATTCCCAATTCTAAGATGAATGTGTTACATTATGAATTAGATTGACGTTGCTTGACGGTCCGGTGATTTGGGAATAGGAATTAGAAGGGACTTTCAACTCCAGGTATGTATGGATAACTTTAATCCTTGTATAATCACCTTGTGGTGTCCGAGCATACGGTATGTGTATTTGGTTTGAGTATATGTAAATTTGTTGTTCAAATGTGTTGAAGCGTGAGATGTTATTCTTTGCCTGATTTAGTTGATCACCATGAACCATGTTAATTAATATTGTGAAGGGTGAATTGTTGTGCCTATCTTATTATGTGAAAAGCTCGTTAAATGCTCGAGGGTATCGATATGAAAGTATGTGTTAAGTGAATGAAAGAATGTTAATTTGCCCAAGTAAGGGAGTGTATCTAATGGCTAAAAACCGTGCGTGGTAAGTGATGAAAAAGGGTATTCTGAATTGATGTAGACGAAATAAATGATTGCGGTAACACTATGAATATGCATTACTGCTTGGTAATAACCAGTGTGCCTTGAGTCCACATTGTGATTTTTTTATATGAGCTTGTGTTCCTTGTAATGAAGATCCTTGTGATTGAACTGTGAACTGTTATTGATACTATGAAATGTGAATTGTCCGGTGGTATCGGGTTGCACGCCGCAACAGAAAGCAATAAGGCTGAAATGTGATTGTCCGGAGGGATCGGGTTGCACGCCGCAACACAAGGTAATAAGGGTGGAGAGGTAACAAGGGTGGACGAGGTAATAAGGGTGGACGAGGATAAAGGTGGACGAGGTAATAAGGTTGGACGAGGTAATAAGGGTGGAATGTGGTTGTGTTGAAATGAGAATTTGTGGAACTCTTGAATGTGGTTGTGTTGAAATGAGAATCTGTGGGACTCTTGATTGTGGTTGTTTCTGTTTATGTGCAATACTTGTTGGTTCCATTAACTATCTCTTATCTGTGTATTGTTTGATTCTACTTAGAGTAAAGTTTGTTCATACATACTAGTACTATTCCACAGTACTAACGTCCCTTTTTCCAGGGGCACTACATCTTTTATATGGATGTAGGTGGTTCCATAGCAGGTAGTTCAGCCCGCCGTTAGTGGTGCCTCCTCCTCATCTCTTCAGTAGTTTTGGTGAGCCCCTCTTCTTCTCAGGGGCCGTATGTGGATTATACCATTCTCTTTTGCTTATGTTTTAAAAGTATAGTCGGGGCCTTGTTGCCGGCAAGCTATGTAAAACTCTTAGAACTCTTAGAGGCTCCGTAGACATTGTGTGGGTTGTATATATATATGTATATTTTTGGCGGTAGTTGTACTCACTCGTAATTGTGGATCGCAAATCAGAAATGTTGTATGTAACTTGTATGTTTTGGATTATCTATTGTTGCAAGTTAAAAGAGGAAAAAATGGAATTATGTTGTAAATTGTACTTTGAATCTAAATTGGCTAATTCATATGGAACAATGTATAATATGAACACGGGGTAATGCATTGGGTAGGAAAGGCAATCCATGTCCGCTTGACTGGGTTCATCCGGTTAGGCGCCGGTCTCGTCCTCGGTTTTGGGGCGTGACAAACTTGGTATCAGAGCGTAAGGTTTTTAAAGTGTCCTAGGATGTCTCGGAGCCGTGTCTAGTAGAGCCCTTCTTATCGGTGTGTTGTCGACCACATCTATAATTAGGGGGCTACATGGACATTTAGGAAAATACCCTTTCATTGTTACTCTGTATCGTGCGATGAAGTGAAAGGTGAGAATGTCTCTATCTAATTCGTGCATTGTCCTAATTTGCAGTAAATGGCGCCCAAGAAGAGAGCTTGACTCGGCCTAGAGGCCAATGCCACCCCAAGTGTGGCCGTGAATCCTTTATCTGATGGTGTGGGTGAGAATGATTCCCCGACCTTGAATCTGCCTGACTCCCCCGTGCCAGTCCAGTCTATTCCTATTCCTGCTCTAGCGGAGGGTACTAAAATCCCTCCCGTTGATGTTCCTGATCCTTCTTTCGTCCCAGCTTCCGGTCCCAGTATTTCTGATGGGGACCTCAGGGGAGCTATTCAGATGTTGACTCAGTTAGTGGCCTCCCAGGCCCAAAGATTTCTAGGGTCAACTAGTTTCTGTGGTTAGCCCCTCCAGAGTTCACAGGCACCAACCCAGAGGCACGATCCTCAAGATTTTGTAGATGAAATGTACAAGAATCTCCGGGTTATGAAGGCTACTGAAATAGAGGGAGTTGAGTTGGCTTCCTACCGTCTAAAGGGAGCAGAATATTCTTGGTTTGAGATGTGGGAGAGTTCCCGTAGAGAGGGGAGCCCTCCGGCGAGGTGGATCGAGTTTGTAGATGCCTTCATGGATCATTTCTTGCCTGTCGAGACTATGACAGCCCGTGCTGCAGAGTTTGAGGTCCTTAAGTAGGGCCACATGAGTGTGTGGGAGTACCATATGGAGTTTGTGCGCTTGTCCAAGTATGCTACCCACATGATGCCGACTATGGAGGCCAGAGTTCGTCTGTTTGTTCAGGGCCTTTGTCCCTTGGTTGTCAATGAGGCTGCTACAACTGCGTTGCATTCGGATATGAACTATGGTAAGATTGTGGGTTTTTCCTAGGCTACGAAGGCTCGGAAATTGAAGATAAGAATGGAGATGGAGAGTAGTAGTAGGTCCCGGTCAGCGGGCAACCCTGGGAGTTCAGTTGGAGGAGCGAGATCAGCCCTTGGGAGAGGGTCAGCAGGGCCAACTCAGTCCTATGCTCAGTCTTCAGCCAGTGAGCCGCCATCAGGGTACAACTATCAGCATGGAGGTCACTTTGGACCAGGTTCAGACAGCAGGAGGTTCTATCAGTCCGGTCGTTCAGGTGGGAGGTTCCAGTAGCAGCGGAGGGCCTCATGCCCTAAGTGTGGTAGGTTCCATTCTGAGCCTTGTTACCTGGATATCCCGGTATGCTATCGATGTGGATTGAGAGGCCATGTTCAGCGAGATTATCATGCGCCCAGTCAGGGCACAGGTAGGGGTACTGCTCAGTCGTCCAGTTCTTCAGCCGCTACATCTTCAGCACACCCTCCAGCACCAGCAGGGCGCGGTGCAGCTAGGGGTAGAGAACGGGGTCAAGGGGGACCCAGTTGGTTCTATGCTTTAAGTGGCCGCCAGAGTGCGGAGGCTTCTCCAGATGTTGTCACATGTATTTTGACTGTTCAAACACTTGATGTTTATGCTCTTATTGATCCCGAGTCTTCATTGCCATATGCTACTCCATCTAGTGCTTCAAGTTTTGGGATAGAACCCGAACAGCTTCATGAGTCGTTCTCTGTGTCGACTCCGGTTGGTGATTCTATTACTGCCGCACGAGTCTATAGGAATTGTGTTGTCACGGTGTGTGGTCGAGATACCACGGCCGATCTGATTGAGTTAGAGATGGTGGATTTTGATGTAATCATGGGAATGGATTTGCTTTAGTCGTGCTTTGCTAAACTCGACTTCTGAACCAGAATTATGAGGCTCGAGTTTCCTAATGAGCCCGTTATTAAATGGAAAGGGAATGATGTGCCGAATGGCAGGTTTATTTCCCATCTTAAAGCCTCCAATATCATCAGGAAAGGATGCATCTATCATTTGGTCCGGGTTGCGGACACCACTTTAGAGGTGCCTGCTCCCGAGTCCGTGCCGGTTGTGAATGCGTTTCTTGAAGTGTTTTCGGATGAGCTTCCCGGGATTCCGCCAGATAAAGAGATTGATTTCAGGATTGATGTATTGCCAGATACGCAACCAATATCTATTCCACCTTACAGGATGGCGCCAGCAGAATTGAGAGAGTTAAAGAACAATTGAAAGATCTATTAGAAAAGGGTTTCATTCAGCCAAGTGTGTCTCCTTGGGGCGCACCGGTTCTTTTTGTCATAAAGAAAGATGGATCGCTTCAAATGTGTATTAATTATCGGCAACTCAACAAGGTCACCATCAAGAATAAATATCCACTGCCTCAGATAGATGATTTGTTCGATCAGTTGCAAGGTGCTAGGTTCTTCTCAAAGATTGATTTACGATCCGGGTATCACCAGTTAAAGATCAGGGAGCAAGATATTCCTAAGACCGCCTTCAGGACTCGTTATGGGCACTTTGAATTTTTGGTCATGTCTTTTGGGCTAACCAACGCCCCATCCTTTCAACTTTTATGGATCTTATGATATCCTCGTTTATTTGCGAAGTCAGGAAGATCATGCTAATCACCTCATGGCAGTTCTACAAACTCTTCATCAGCACCAATTGTATGCAAAGTTTTCAAATGTGAGTTTTGGCTAGAATCAGACACCTTTTTGGGCCATGTTGTTTCTAGGGAAAGGATTCAAGTTGATCCCCAAAAGATTGCAGCGGAAAAGGATTGGCCTAGACCAACGACCCCGACAGAGATTCGTAGTTTCTTGGGTCTAGCTGGGTATTATCGAAGATTTGTGGAGGGATTCTCTACCCTCGCCTCCCCATTGACTAAGCTGACGCAGAAAGCAGTTAAGTTTCAGTGGTCCGATTTTGAAAAGAGTTTTCAGGAGTTGAAGTCGAGATTGACTACGGCACCAGTGTTGACCTTGCCATAAGGTTCAGAGGGATTCGTGGTTTATTGTGATGCTTAGAGAGTTGGTCTAGGGTGTGTGTTGATGCAATGTGGTAAAGTTATAGCGTATGCTTCAAGGCAGCTCAAGAATCAGGAAAAGAATTATCTGACGCATGACTTAGAGCTCGCAGCGATTGTGTTTGCATTGAAAATCTGGAGGCATTATCTTTATGGGGTCCATGTGTACGTGTTCACAGACCACAAGAGTCTTCAGTATTTATTCAAGCAGAAGGAGTTGAATTTAAGGCAACGAAGGTGGTTAGAATTGCTCAAATATTATCATATGAATATTTTGTACCATCCAGGAAAGGCGAATGTGGTAGCCGACGCTCTTAGTCGGAAATCCATGGGTAGCTTGGCACAATTAGAAGTCGGTCAGAGGCCTTTGGCTCGAGAGGTTTATCAGTTGGCCAGTCTTGGGGTCTGTCTTTCGACCTCAGATGAGGGGAATGTCGTGGTGCGTAATGGAGCGGAGTCCTCGCTTGTAGCGGAAGTCAAGGAAAAGCAATTTAGAGATCTAGCATTGGTACAGTTGAGAGAGGCAATTTTGAATCACAAGACTTCAGCATTTTCACTCGGAAATGATGACGGTGTCTTGAGGTGCCAAGGGAGATTATGTGTTCCTGATGTGGATGATCTTCGGGAAAGGGTAATGGTAGAGGCTCATAATTCCAGGTATTCTGTTCACCCGGGTTCTACAAAAATGTATCGCGATCTCAATGAGATTTATTGGTGGAACGGTATGAAGAGGAGTGTGGCGGACTTTGTGTCTAGATGTCCGAATTTTCAGCAAGTGAAGTCCGAGCATCAGAGGCCCGGTGGGTTGACTCATCTTATGGAAATACCGATGTGCAAATTGTAAATGATCAATATGGACTTCGTGGTAGGGTTACCTCGCACTCAGCGCAATTTCGACTCAATTTGGGTAATAGTGGATCGACTCACGAAGTCGGCGCATTTCTTGCCAGTCAAGTCCACCGATACTGCAGAACATTATAGATTGGCAATGATTAATTGAAGTGTATATGGCATGTGGAAGTAATTGAATATATGCAAGTTGTTGAGGTAACAAAATTATATACAAGTTGTTAGAATAACTGCATTATGTAGCATTAAATTGGAAATGTAATTCGGGGGCTCTCTGACATGTAGATAGGCCTAATTACAGAGGAAACTCTGGCAAAATTTTCAGAAAATATCGGAGTTAGTGAAAATTTAGGGGTTAGCATATTATGTTTTCAAAACTAAATGATTTCTCGATCCTCATTCGAGGACGAATGATTTTAAGTGGGGGAGGATGTAAAGACCCGTAAACTTTCATGTCTAAAATAGTGCCCGAATTGGTCCATGTGTTGTTAAAACTGTAAATATTCTTAAAACGGACCTATTGTGAGAAAAAAGTACCCCAGAATTTGAAAGATAAAATTTTCCAAAATTTTGTTGTTATGCGACGCACTATGCGATCGCATAACATGTATGCGGACCGCATAATGGTCGCATACATGATCAGGCTTCAGCCCAAATTAAGGACAACTATGCGGCCCAGAATGCGATCGCATTTTGGGTATGCAGACTACATAGTTGTCGCATTCTTTTCCCTTTGATTTTGTGAGGGAGGTTATGCGACGCACTATGCGATCGCATACCTATGTATGCGGACCGCATAGTGGTCGCATACCTGGGCAGATTGTTTTTCAATTTTGGCCCATTTGAGGGCCATTTCTGCGACAGGAATGCGGACCGCATAGCAGGAATGCGATCGCATTCCTGACCGCATTCCTTGTCGGGGCTCCTAATTTCTAATTTTTAAAACCCGACCCCCTTTCAATAAAACACCCCTCCCCTTCATTTTTAACGATTTTTTGAACAAAATAGAGAGAGGGGAGAGAGAGTTCTTGAGAGAGAAAGCTCCTTCTTCATCAATTGTATTTTCATAAATCACTCAGGCCTGGGAATTTCGAGTAATCTTCTTCTTCTTCATTCTAACAGGTAAGTCCCCCACCCCATTTCCCTTAAATTTTTAGATTTTTGGTTAATAGTAGAACTCCCCTAAATGGGTTGTTGAAGATAAAAGTGAAGAACCTTGCATGCATGTTCATAAATTGTCACAATCTAGTAAAGGGAAGTGGGTTAGAGTAAATATTCACAAAGAAAGAGTTGGTAATCTAAGGGGTCACATAACATTCGATAAAAGGCCTAAGAGAGTTCGCATTGTGTTCATGATTCCCAATTCTAAGATGAATATGTTACATTATGAATTAGATTGACGTTTCTTGACGGTCCGGTGATTTAAGAATAGGAATTAGAAGGGAATTTTGACTCCAGGTATATATGGCTAATTTTAATCCTTGTAGAATCACCTCGTGGTGTCCGAGCATACGGTATGTGTATTTGGTTTGAGTATATGTAAATTTGTTGTTCAAATGTGTTGAAGCGTGAGATGTTATTCTTTGCCTGATTTAGTTGATCACCATGAATCATGTTAATTGATATTGTGAATGGTGAATTGTTGTGCCTATCTTATTATGTGCAAAGCTCGTTAAATGCTCGAGGGTATCGATATGAAATATGTGTTAAATGAATGAAAGAATGTTAAGGTGCCCAAGTAAGGGAATGTATCTAATGGCTAAAAATTGTGCGTGGTAAGTGATGAAAAAGGGTATTCTGAATTGATGTAGACGAAATAAATGATTGTGGTAACACCATGAATATGAATTACTGCTTGGTAATAACTAGTGTGCCTTGAGTCCACATTGTGATTTGTTGATATGAGCTTGAGTTCCTTGTAATGAAGATCCTTATGATTGAACTATGAACTGTTATTGATACTATGAAATGTGAATTGTCCGGTGGTATCGGGTTGCACGCTGCAACAGAAAGCAATAAGGCTGAAATGTGATTGTCCGGAGGGATCGGTTTGCACGCCGCAACACGAGGTAATAATGGTGGAGAGGTAACAAGGGTGGACGAGGTAATAAGGGTTGAATGTGGTTGTGTTGAAATGAGAATTTGTGGAACTCTTGAATGTGGTTGTGTTGAAATGAGAATCTGTGGGACTCTTGATTGTGGTTGTTTCTGTTTCTGTGCAATACTTGTTGGTTACATTAACTATCTCTTATCTGTGTATTGTTTGATTCTACTTAGAGTAAAGTTTGTTCATACATACTAGTACTATTCCACAATACTAATGTCCCTTTTGCCAGGGGAGCTACATCTTTTATATGGATGTAGGTGGTTCCATAGCAGGTAAATCAGCCCGCCGTTAGTGGTGGCTCTTCCTCATCTCTTCAGCAGTTTTGGATTATACCATTCTCAGGGTCCGTATGTGGATTATACCATTCTCTTTTGCTTATGTTGTAAAGGTATAGCCGGGACCTTGTTGCCGGCAAGCTATGTAAAACTCCTAGAACTCTTAGAGGCTCCGTAGACATTGTGTGGGTTGTATATATATGTGTATATATTGGGTGGTAGTTGTACTAACTCATAATTGTGGATTGCAAATCAGAAATGTTGTATGTTTTGGATTATCTATTGTTGAAAGTTAAAAGAGGAAAAAATGGAATTATGTTGTAAATTGTACTTTGAATCTAAATTGGCTAATTCATATGGAATAATGTATAATATGAACACGGGGTAATGCGTTGGGTAGGAAAGGCAATCCAGGTCCGCTTGACTGGGTTCATCCGGTTAGGCGCTGGTCTCGTCCCTCGGTTTTGGGGCGTGACACTCCACTTCAGCAGACCCAGGCATTCCTTCATCCCGGGCATATCCTCTGACTGCCCACAGGCTGAGCCAGTCACTTGCCTGTATCAACAACTGGATGCAGGCTGCTATTTTTAAGATGTCTGTGCTTTCTACATCTGTGGCAGCCCAGGCTACTCCTCCTCCACCACAGGTACCCCAGTCAGTTGAGGATTCCCTCAAGGAACTTCTGGCCAACCAGAAGAAAATCCTTGACAACCAGAAGTTGATTCTAGAAGTTGTTGACTCCCATGGGAAAGCATTTAAGGAGCTTACAAAGGAGACCAAGAAGCTCAGTAAGACCCGTGCATCAAAGGAGTCAGTGAAGGTGCTGAGGAAAGAGGTGGACAATGATACGCTCAATTTACACCTTAAAATAGGGTAAGCGATCGTTGTCAAATATAGTAACCCAACAAGGTTGAGGTCGAATCCCACAGAGAACAATATGAGGGCGATTAGGAATGCTAGAGAGTTATCACTTATCGCGCAATGCCAAACAAATAAGATTTTGGGTTTTGAAATTGTTTATAGCTAAATGCGAAAATATAAACTAACCTAGAAAGCGAGTAAAATGATCAATGGCAACAAGAATGAATGCATCGGGTATTACACTCAAGTAACGATCCAATGTATTTCACGATTTTACAAATATGAGTGAGTTATGTTAATTGGCCACGGATAATTATTCTTCATTAGCTTTTCCCAAAGACTAACAAGACTTCCAAAATGAATTATTCCTAACCCAATTAGGAGATTAAGCACTTCCGGGTTTGGCTACAAGTAGTTCAATCCTATCCCTAGGTAGAATCTATAAAATGAGGGTTAAATCCTCAAGTTCTTGTTAATTAATCTTTCCCAACCCCAAATAATCTTTTCCAAAATTAATTCGGAGTTAATGGGCGAGTCCTAGGGTTAGCTAATCCCTTTGGAAACATTAAAGAACAAGAATAATTAAAATAACAAATACCCACTTCATAAATATAATAAAATCATTCAATACATAAGCACAACAAGGTATTTAATCCACACTTTAAATATGAATATTCCCATAAACAAGATTCAAGTGTTGGAAAAATACTACACACTTAGATATTCAATACAAAACAAGGAAATTAAGAAATAAACATAAATGGGTAAGAAATCCTTAACCAAAATGATAAAATCTTCAAGACTCAAGTGTGTGTGCAAAGCCCTAGCTTCAAGACTTCTTTCTCTCTCAAAATTCTATTTGCAAAGCCAAAGATATGCCCAGATGCAGAAAATATCTGCTGGGTCGAGTATATAAGAGGTTTGGGGATTAAAACGTGAAATTACAAAACTGCCCATGACTAGCCCAGAAAATACACTGTGCGTTCGCACAAAAAGACTTGCGTTCGCACTGAGTCAGGTTTCCAAAAGCTCTGCGATCGCATGTAACATTGTGCGGTCGCACAGTGCTTTTGACCTCCCTGTTGACCAGTCTAATTAACTCTCTGCGTTTGCACTCTATTAGTTGCGGTCACACTGTATGAGGTCATGGACCTATGCGATCGCACAGTGTAAAACTAGGCAGACTTCATTTCTCTAATTTTTTAGCTTCTTTTTGACTTGTTTTCACATGATTTCTTCACAATCAACTCTAAATCATTTGACACCTGAAATATATCAATAAACATCAAGAAATGTCTTAGTTCCTCAATAAAATTACACAAAAGCTTAAGTATTAAGAGGAGATAAGTTGGTAAAATACCAACTTATCAAACCCCCAAACTTAAACTATTGCTTGTCCTCAAGCAATTCAAAAACTAAGAACATCCACAAGAATATGATCACTTAAGCTCAATGGCATACCAACTATCATTTCAAGTCAACAATGGTCTATTCAAGCACAATCTAATGGCTTTGGTTGGTGCCAACAATTAATCCAAGGCATATGAATCACTATCTTTTTGCACATTTCATTTCTTATTCAAGAACTTAAACAATACATTAACCAAGGTAACAACCAAGTCATGACATTAAAGATTCACAATTTGCCTCTCTATCACTATTTTCTTCCCTTGCTCATTCTTCCCAATTGAAAATGGGATTACATTCACAACTCGAGTCTCATGTTCCCTCACACTTTAAGAGAGAATCCCAAACTCACAAATTGCAACTCCAAATATAGAAGGGATGTCAAATAGAAGATTCGACTCTCTCTCTCACACAAAGATATTCAAATGCACACAAGTAGTACCATAGGCTTGCCCTTTATGTATTTCTCCACTAATATAGACACACTTGGTTTAAGATCAATTAGGACTTAAAAGGGTGTAGTTCAGGCTTTTGGTTAAGGTAAGGAACACTTTGATAGAAGTGAATCAAAACCTCCCTAAGCACTATACTTTTTCACAATTCAAAGTCCACTTACTTCAAGAATTTTTCCACCATTTCTTCTTCTTCTTTTTTTCTTTTTCCTTTTTTTTTTTGTTTCACCTAGTCTTCCATTTATTCAAACTTTCTTTAATTTCATTTTTTTTTTTTTACAACACTTTTCACTTTTTTAGAAGCCTTCATATCACGACTTTATCAACCTCCACCCCTAAACTTAGGCGTTTAGCCTATATTCATACTTTAAATTGACTAGGGAAAATATTTGTGGGTAGGAAATTTAGGCACAAAATTTGTCCAAGGAAGGCCTAATATCATTTCTCAAACCAAGTTAATCTAAGATTTCGCCTTGAAGCACATTCCGGGCAAGTTCTAGACTACAAATGATGCAAAAGAATTTTTCAACTAAAGCTTACCACACATGGCACATGAAAACTCAAATGGAATACAAATCCAAAGTTCAATTGGAACCAATGAAACTCAAGGAAGTCATATGTAGCCTAAAAAGCTATTTAGTGAATCAAAGAGCCAAAATTAGAATCTAAAAATCACAACAAGGAGCATTCTTATTGTTTCATATATATCTCTTTTTTTTTTTTTTGAAAGCTCAAAAATTTCATATACCAAGGTTTAAATCATATTGGTACCAAACAAGTCACATGTTGGCTTATGGGCACAAGATTACACCCCAAAAATCAATTTATTCACACCTAACTACTAAACTAACTACTAAAATAATTATTAAAAAAAAAGCCTAAATAAGACTCTAATCCCTTAAGAAAGTTGTCACGCCATACATCATAGGGAAAAGTCACCTGGTTCAACACAAATAAATTTCCTTGGAAAAGAACCGCGGTAGAAAGAAAAACCAAGGAGTTTCATCAATACTACTATAATGAAGCCAAAACAACAACAAAAATAAATACAAATAATAACAAGAAAAACAAAAATCAACAAGCAAAAGCAAGAATGCTAAAAACTACTATGAAAGATAACAATCAAAAAGAAAAAAATATTATAAATATCCTAAAAACATATATAGCCAATCCACACAACTCACAAAAAGTATGGCATGCTCCATGTGATGCTCTACAACATAGATAAAATATGAGCCACCCCCAACCTAAAGCGTTGCATTGCCCCCAATGCAACTAATCAAAACAAGGTAAAATGAATGAGGTGCTCCCTGAAACTGCATCACCCAGAGCTGGAGGTGGTGGGAAATCGAAGCTCCAAATCCTCATCATCATCATCAGAATCCTGTGAGTCACATAGCGAACTCAGTTTGTGCATCATCCTCGACAGAAACTTGCTTTTCTTCTTTTCATGCTCCTTGAATTTAATCTGTCGCCTTTCAAGTTTTCCCTGTCTCCTGCTCATGTCCTCCAATCTGTTCTTGATTGCCTTCTGCTCCAGCACTACATCATCCAAGGTCAGTGATTTCTTACCTGACCCAGTCAAAGTTCCCTCACCAGATGGACCGGAGGGAAGACCTGCAACAAGTTATCGAATCTGAGCATCCACACCATAGATATGATGGGAAATGTGGCGCATAGTGGGGGGGCCATAAGGAAGGGGTTCTGTGGGGCCCTGTGACCCTGTTGCATCTGTGGAGGCACCACCAGATCCCTCTGCGGTCTCGTCAAATTGCCCGAATGAAGGAGAATTTACATCAATCCTTCTCTTCTTCTTCTTCTTGTCATCTGGCCCTTTTCGAAGCAATGGGTAAATTGCCACGGCAGGGTCCTTTTCTACATCAGTCGGGTTTGGTAGCACCTGAGCATTATAACACAGCTGAGTGATCAAAGAGGGGAAGAATAGGCTACTAGACCTTCCATTGCACGCTTCCTCAATCTCACTCACAATGTGCTGGCCCACGTTTACCGGTAAGCCATCCATAATAGCAGCAATCATTAACGCCTTTTCAAGCGTAACCTCAGTCTCATGCCTAGTCGGCAAAATCCTGGCACAAATAATAGATAGCCAAATTTTGGCTTCCGCAGTGAACTCTAGAGAATCAACCCCTTTATGAATTCTTGCCCAAGTCGGCTGCACCCCATCATGAAGCTTTTCAACAAACCAATCTGCTCCCTTCTCTCTTCCCCTTGCTCTGTATACCTCATTATCCGCATCAGGAAGCCCATAGTGTGCATTTATCACTTCAGGCCCAAAGTATATCCGCTTGCCTCGGACAAAAGTATGTACATCCCCCTGGAAGTTGGTCTTCACAGCATTGGCATAAAATTCGCGAACTATTGTGTAGTTCGCCTTGATTGGCTCAGGAGCAAAGCATATCCATCCACTATCGGTCAGTCGCTGGAGAAACTCCGGCATCTTAGCTTCAAGTTTGTCGAGATGTATGCCCCTTTCTTTGACAATGCTCTTTGACATGAGCCTGTCATAGTTCCTTTCACATTCGGGTTTCGTGAATCTTATTACATCAAAGTACTCTCCTTCCACAGCTGGGGGAATAAATTCTTGCACATCTTGCACATTGTCAAAATTTTCCGAGGCCATTTTTATGCACAAAATACCTACAAATTGGAACCAAATGTTAAACGCATTTACACGTACCTTTTATACTGTGTTACAATGTATTTAGGCCAAAGAAAAGAGCGGCGAAGCAGCAGCACAAAAAACTACCGAGCTACTATTTTGCTGCCAACACTGAAAGGTTGTGCGATCGCAGCAATATCATTGCAATCGCACAAGGGAAAATTACGGGCTACTGCTGGCAGCACTATGCGATCGCACAGTGTATTTTGTTCCTGAACTTTTTTTGACACAGTGCGATCGCAGATAATGCAATGCGATCCGCACAGGGTAAGTTTCACCCAGTTATTTTCCTTCTCTTGGGCATTTCTTCAAACACACAAAGGGCACAGATTTTGTACACCCATTTTTTGAACAATTAAGCACAAATTCAGCCCCAAAATTCCATTCAAGATTTAGAAGATTTTCACTCAACCAATCCTCACCCAGCAAGCATTCACACAATCCAACTACGAATCACAAAAGTTTTAATCTAGAAATAAAAAGAAGATTGAATATGTGGAATAAAGTAAACTAATTGCTTACTTACACCAAGATTAAACGAAAATTGACTAGTTAAAGAAAGAAGAGAGTGATGAAGGACATACCGGAGATATTTGACTTGATTAGTTGTGTGAAATTGAAAGAAGGAACCTTTGATGAATTTTTAAGAGCCAAGAGGGAGAACTTCTAATTTTGGGCAGAAAGATGGGTCTTGGGGCGTTGCAGGGGTTAAAATAATTTGACTTACCTGGTCCACAGTGCGTTCGCAGGTCTCTTTGTGCGATCGTAGAGTTTCAATAAGGGCAGTGATATGCGATGGCATTTACAATTTTGCGATCACAGAGTGCACATGCGGCGACCACTGTGCGATTGCACTTGTTGATCTGCGATCGCAGAGTGCAACAGTGTGCTGCACTGCAAATGTTTGCACCAGCACTGTTTTGTGGCTATCCGGTCACCCCGACCTGCTCAAAACAACTCCAAAAAATATGAAACTTGGCAGATTAGTTTAAAATAATATACTAAGCTAATCTAAAAAAGAAAATTTTAAAAATGACCAAAAATTTTAAAAAACGATGGGTTGCCTCCCACCAAGCGCCGCATTTAACGTCGTGGCACGACGCAAATCAACTTTTACCGCTTTTCTCGCAACTTTGACGATATGAACTGGGCACCTAGCTTGGAATCAAGCTTGTGACCACGGGCGGTGGGGGGTGGTAGATAGATGACCGAGCCAAGCCTTAATTTTTTCATTTTGCACTTCTTGGTCCGTATGTGAGGAATGTCATTTTGCCTCCTTTATTCTTCAAATTGCAAGATGTATGGCACGAAGTTTTCCTCCACGCAACACTCCATTGACTCGTGTAGTTCAACTTCCGTTTTACCACACGATTCCAATGTTGAAAAATGCTTGGAATGTGCCTTCAACCTCCCAACTTGCAAATCTTTCCGGCTTTTGACATCCTCATTATCTCCCGGAATTGAGTCAAATTCAACCAAATTTTCAATCACTCCGGTGGACTCAAATTCCATATTTTTGTTGGCATAAAAAACTCCCATGGAGTCGGTTGGCGGATGTTCAAGGCTTGACTCCTCAAAGTAGCACTCACTCTCACCATCGGAATTGAATTCTTCTTGACTTCCATCCACACTTTCAACTTGAGATGCATGATGAGTCTCCATCAATGCTTGCATTTGATCCTCCATAGTGCGGATGTGTTCATCATTTTGAGCCACATCATTTTTCAATTCTTCAAGCGCAAGGTTGTGTTTTTCCTCATTTTCAAGAATGGCCTCCAACATGAGCATCATCCTCTCATCTTGAGCATTTGAGAGTTCTTCTTGGCTTTGTTCAAATGCCAAGGAAGAATTTTCAATTTCTTGGCTATCACTCACCTCCAAGGCTTTTTGAACCCTTGAAGCCTCAATCATTGCATCCATTTGTGAGTGCAACCTTTCAAGTGCCAAATCATTTTGGAGACTATTCTCCAAAAGTTCTTCCAAAGCATTTTGCTCATGGTTTCCTTCTTNCTCGGAGAAGGGATGGACAAATACAAACAATCATACTCATGACCATTTTGGCAACCACACCTATCACAAATACTCCACTCATGGGTTTGAAATTGTGCGCACAATCCATCACCGGGAGAATTTAAACAATTTTTCCACGAGTGTGGTCCTCCACAGTAAGGACAAGGGTCATCAAAATATGAACAACTATCATCCGACCAATATTCATTATATGATGCCATAATTCTTTTTTAATGAAAAATTAAGAAAATAAACAAGAAAAATTAATTACACAAATATTCACAAGTTTGGACCAAAACACTTAAGCTTAATTCTCCAACAACCTAAGTTACGCCAATTGTTCCCCGACAACGGTGCCAAAATTTTATACGCTCAAAATACACTTTAAAATAGTGTAAAGCGCTCGAAGTCAAATATAATAACCCAACGAGGTTGGGGTCGAATCCCACAGGGAATAGGTGTGAAAATGTTACTTTGATAGTGTGATTCTTAACTCAAATCATAATTTCATTCCATTAGTAACGGGAATATGGGAGTTGGTTGTGTAGTAATCTTATAGAAGTAGTAGCAATGAGAATTTATTAAAATTATAATTAATATGATTAAGTGAACCAAGGTTGTGTCCCCTTTTAACGACGTGTAATGCAAATGGGTATTAATATGATATATTTCTAATGGGAAGTTCTTGATATGCAATTGATTTCGAGAAGACTACCCAATATTTTCCAATAATAGAATAGTATTTCCTCTTTATAATTTTCCCAAATATAAAAGAGTTGAAATAAAACCCAAATCACTTTATGCCAAATAAAACCATCTTATCCCTAAGTGATTCTATTAAACAAGGTTTAAAGCCTTGAGTCTTTGATATTTACTCTTACCAATTCTAACCCACTTTTCCAAGCTAAGAAAGAATTTATGGCATAAGTTAATGTTTGCAACCACTAACAAGAAATATACAATGAAGAGTAAATAAATATCAACAACCCATTATGCATATATTCAATGTTAAATACCCAAATACATAACACCCATTTAGGGTCCACAACCTTAGTATTTAAAGCTAGCTACTCATAATAAATGACAAAAAACTAAGAGTATTAAGTGTCATGAATGCTTACAAACCAAGAATGAAGTTATAATGCTTCCAAAAAGGAGAGAATATTCTAATAGGAGAATGTTCTTCAAAGACCAGACAAGAATGACCCACAAAACCCAAGTAAATCCTTTTATAGTGGGCCAAAGATCGGGTAGAACACGGACAAAAATGCCCCTGCAGACAGGTTATGCGATCGCATTCCTGTCGCATAACAGGAATGCGGTTCGCATCCTTCACGTTCTCATCGCATCTCTAAACCCTAGTTTCCTGGTCGTCACCGCATTGTTGATTTGTGGTTCGCATTGTTGATTTGCGACCGCAGATTGACATCGCATTCTTGAGGCAGCTTCAGGCACCAGGGATTCTGCGATTAGTTATGCGGCTCGCATGTGAGTTATGCGGTCGCATAATTGACCACATTTTAGCTCTTGAAATTGGCCTATCTTTCTGTTGCAATCTGCGATCCCTGGGTGCGTTATGCGTTTCGCATTTAAGTTATGCGACGCTCTCTTGTCAGATATGCGATCGCATAGTGTTGTTTCTCTCACTTTTTAGCTTCCTTGCTTTCTTTTTCATGGTCTTGAGTATTTACACCTCATGCACTGCAAAACGTCAAAATTCTATAAGTATAAAGGGTAAATGCTCTTGAAACAAATTATAATCTAAGCAATTTGGTATTAAATATGCCAAAATTCTCCGGCACATCAGACAAGCTTAAGGAGGATCACCTGCCATTGGACCTGTTGCTTCAGGACTCGGCTGCCCAGCCTGAGCAGGAGCCAGAGGTTGAGAGACCAGCGAAGAGGAGGAGGGTGTTGCCCCATAGAGAGGGCATTTAGTTAGAGTTGGCAGACCCACCAGCACAGGCCCAGACTGCAGAGGAGGTGCAGGTCCAGCCGGAGGCACAGGGCTCTGGGGACCAGTCTCAGGTTCCCCCACAGGCCACAAACCTCGGGACCCATGCTGAGGATCCCACACAGGGAGAGGGCCAATAGGGAGTTTTTCTTTACTCTCTTTCTCCTTACAATGTTTTTGAGCTTATTTTGCTAGATGGCATTGAGGAAAATGCTAGCTTTTAGTTGGGGGAGTGGCCCTATTTTGATTGATTCTGATGGATGACTGTATAATTCAGACAATATTTTCTTTTTTATTATGCTTTCTTTTGATTTTGGGTATGTAAATAACTTTACTATTTCAGTACTTTTAGTATTTTTCACTTTTGGGTCTGTATATAAAGTTACTTTCCAATGTATATATTCATCCCCTTATGTATATTCGACTAAATCCCTTCATGTACATATTCATTCTATCTTACGCATTTTACTTTGCGCATTTTTCCTTTTTATAGCTTCTTATTTTTCTTTCATAGCTTCTTGTTTTGAATTTTTCACGTGCAATAAGCCTTTGGTTTTCTTAATGCCACGGTTCTTTCCAAAGGTGGAATTTGTATGAACCGGGTGGCTCTTCCCGAGGATGGATGGTGTGACAACCTTCTTAAGGGTTTGAGTCTGTTTTTCTTTTTTTGTTTCTTTTTAATAGTTAGTGAATAAAGGTGCCTCAAGCAAAGCTTTACTTGGGCCTAACACATTTGCCTTTGATCCCATGGTCAAAAACAAATCGTTGTGTTCAGGATGGTGAAAGTTGTGATCTTGAGACTCTTCTGTTGGCCGATAATCATCAAGTGGTTTTTCGGGACCATTGTGTTTCTCAAAGCATAACTAAGGTCATTGTGGGTCCCCGACTCTGTTTCTTTAGCAATCCCATAGCTTGAGTGGTGAGAGTTTGAATTGCAAGTCCAAGTCCCGTGCCATTAGTCTAGAACTTGCCCTGATTTATCTAGGCGAAATCCTAAGTGTAGTTTGACTTGAGAAGTGATTATAGGTTCTCCATGATCCGAATAGTGAATTGAACATTTCCATAGCCTACCAATGACAATTTGCCTAGTCAACCCTTTTGAGCTTTAGACCTTTTTCTTTCAAAAACCATGATACAAGCCTTCACCCATTTCGACTCTCTCTTGGCACCCAATCTTTCCTTAGCACAAGGCAAAAGCATAAGTTTGGGGGAGAGACGAGGAATGCAACAAAGTGAGAAAGAAGGTACAAAAGAAAGAAAAGGAAAGGCAATGAAAAATAAAGAAAAGAAAAATCAAAAAGCCCAAAAAGAATGAACAAAGTAGAAGAAATAAAGGGAATCAATGAAAGAAATGTGATTAAAGGTGTGAAATGCCTAGAAAGGAGGAAAACGATTTGAATGAACAAAAATGTGTGACAGTGTGTCTCTCCAACCCTTCAGAAAGAGCTAAATGACTCAAGAAGTCAAGAGAATGTGAAACAAAATGAAGTGCTTAAGGAAAGATAGAACTCACTTTGACCAAATACTTTCTACCCTTAACCAAAAGCCTTCATCATGTACCTACAAAAGCCCTATATGATCTTGAGTTGAATGAAACTTACATTAGTGGTGACTCACATAAGGGGCAAGCATATGGTACTTTGAGTCGGACTTGAGTCTTTTCTTTGAGAGAGATGAGTGAACTCCCAGTATCCTCGTTCTGAGCGTTACAATTCTAAAGTGAGGTGCTTGGGAGAGTTGAGGAGTATGAGTTTGGGTTCCACAATGACCAAAGTGGTAGTAAGAGTTTCATTGATGAGTCGAGTCAACTCTTGATGCTATTTGTGTCGCACTTGAAACCATGGTTTTAAAAGGGTCAAATGTTGTTAATGAATCATTTGCATTGAGGGCAATTGTTAGTCCCAATTGATGCTAGAAGAGGTTACCTTAGGACAGCCGAATTTTCTTGGAATTACTCAAAAAGGGGTGGGGGCTTATTTTGTTTGCTTGAGGACAAGCAAAAGCTTAAGTTTGGGGGAGATGATAACTAGGATTTTTACCTTGTTTTCCGCTCAATGTTGCTTAAGTTTTGGATGCAATTACATACAAAATAGTCCCAAAGGTTTACATGTTGTACTTGTTGCAGGGATTGAGCCAAAAAGAATGACAAACAGTCAAACATCTACTCAAAAAGGAGTGAATCTTGCACAAGTACCAAGTGTCAAACCTCCTTTTTTCGCTACCCGGTTAATAAAGGGTAATAAGGGAGTTTTTTCACTTTAAGTGACATTATTCGGATTTGGAATTTATTATTATTTCAGAGTCGCCACCCGAATTTTTGACGATGCTCTGGGACACCATTTTATTTTTAAAATCTCAAACCAGGGAATTTTTGACTCTGTTTTGATTTGTCTGCGACCAGAAATCCGAGTAAGGAATTCTGTTAACTCGGGAGAAGGTGTTAGGCATTCCCGAATTTCGTGGTTCTAGCAAGGTCGCTAAACTATTAATATTTGGCCTAAATTATCTGATTGTTTACGTGTTTTAGCCTATTGTGTGCTTAGCCTTTTAATTCTTAACCGCTTTTGACATTTATGGATTGATCTTGAAACAAGTCACGATGGCGTGCACTTGTCTGTTTTGGACACGTTATAAGTGCGTCACATGAAATGCACCCGCAATTACAACATGTGATTTTATTATTGTTTTGAGTTGGAGTCGGGGACATGAGTTGTCACACCCGAGTGCAGATTATATAGTCATGACTATGGTCGTGACCGTTTAAAATGCTTATTTGAAGCAATATTTGATTACTCTCTAAGTTTTATGAGTTTTATCTAAAAAGGGGTATTTTTAGCTTATAAGATATGTACATAAACCGCTTTTGATATTTATGGGATTATTTTGAAACAAGTCGCAATGTCTTACACTTGTCGTTTTGATACATGTTGCGAACCGCGTCACATGAAATGCACTCGTAATATACGACATGTTTATTTTAATATTGTTCGAAGTTGTGATCGGGTCACATAAAATGCACACCCGAACAGAATCTGCGTATCGTGACCATGCCACGGGAACCGTACCCTTGGTCACAATAATGAAATTTGATGTGGGTAAAGTAATAAATTTGAACAAAGGAAAGCAAGGAAATTAGCAAAAAAAATTAACTTCTTAACTTTACCATTTGAAATGGTTGACAACTTTTGCAGAATACTCAAAAGTGCGTGACTTTCATTTCGCGTAGGAGACGTCATTTAGGAAATAATGTGTGGAATCATCATACTCAGAACATAGCAATCTCAAACCATAGACTCTTTCAGTTGCAAATTTAAATACAAATAATACACTCCTACAAATGAAACCTAATAATGAATAATCAACTTATTTACAAAGTCACTGTGACAACAATTCGGGTGATTATCACAATGTTATTCATACTACGAAGAATCACCCAAACTTTAATTTCTACACCAAAAATTAATATGATAACTTAAGGGTTTTTTTTTTTAAGCGTTCATACATGATGGTTGTCAAACTTGACTAAAGCTGGTTGGATTTTATTTCGAACCAGTCCAAACCCAAATCTCAAACTTAAAAAAAAATAGTTTTCGAGAACTTTTCAAACCTTCTTCGTGTTGAAATCAACTGTGATATTAATTTATAAAAATATACTGAGGCCATGGAAGTTCAAAAAAAAATATTCGAGCAGGGGAAGTTTTGTTAAAGAACAAGCCCTACAACTTCGCTGCTACCAATACAAATAATTTCCTTTAAGGAGGTGTAGGTGAGATAGTTTGCACTAAGTCATGTTTATATCATGAAGAGATTGTCGATTAGGTAGCTATTGAAACTAACTAACACAGTATTCACAGCTGAAAATATGGATCAAATTGAATCAAAACGGCATTATCCATTACACATGAGAATAAAATAATTAAAAACTGAGCAAATTTTCAAGGCCAAACAGGAACTCAATATTTGAATCATTTACTCAAAAATACATAATGCAAAGGAGTTTCAAACTAACCTGGTTGAACAAGTAAAAACTTGAATAAACTGAATAACACAGAAACCAACTCGAGCGGCGCTAAACAACGTAGAAACAGCAAATTTAGCGGAAAACCCAAGAAAATCCAATTTTTAACTGCCTTTTAAACCAGCGAAAACGACAAATGCTCAAACAACCTCCACGAGTGAAGAATCCAAATCCAAATCGAAAAAAAAGAATAGAAACATTTGTATATATATTTTTCTGGAAAAAAACTCAGAACCAAAGAAGGAGAACTAAAAAAAATTGTTATCATCTACAAATTTATTTTTCTTTTTGAAATATGCCCAGAAAATCAGGGAAGAAGGGAAAATATCTGTAAACCCTCGAATTTCTATCTTTCAATTTTTCTCCTCCTTTCTCGCCGAAAATTTCTGTCTCCAAAAAAAGGTCCTTTAAAAAAAAGACCGAAAATACCTCTTATATAGGCCGATTTCTGAGAAATGGGAGGCTAGGATTAAGAGTTTCACCCATAATCCTACGAATCCCATTACTACTAAAACGTCCAAGAGGGAGGGAGTGCGTGATAGAGATGAGGGAATATTCGGATAGTACGAAATCCGTTATTTGTCAGGCCACGTGGAAGGGTGAGAGGATAGACCACGTTATTGGTTAAGGAGGAATTTTCCGGCGGGTTTGGGTGCGTCGATTAACGGCAGAGGGGCGGAGGATGGGTGGTGCGACTGTGGGATGGGAATTGGTTTTAGGGTTTATGGGTTATAATTTGTTTATATGTGGAGTGGGGAAGGAATGTGAGCCATTGGATTTAAACAAAATAAAGGCTAGGATTTTAAGGTTAATTGGGTCGGGTTAAAGGTTGGTCCGGTTTGAGCGGGTCAGAGATGGAGGTGGGATGGCGGGTCAGAGATGGAGGTGGGCTAGTGTAAATGGGTATTGGGGAAATTGGGCTTGGGCAGCTTAGCCCAGATCTGACTTTAACCTTCTATGGTTAATTAATTTAACTAATACTAACCTCAATTAATTTCAAAAAATGTACTAATTAATTTGACCTTATTTTCGTCTAATTGTAGACTAATTAAGAATAAAATGATTAATTTAATACTCCTAATTAAATCCATGATTTATTGGATAAAAATGATTAATTTTAGTAATTAGTTGTTAAAACTACATTATATTAAATAATCATTACCCGTTTGTTACCTACTTCAATTAATTACAAATAATAAACTCGTAATTCTTTGATAATAATGGTGCACCTAATTATGCAATTTTAAATAATTTAAAAGACGAGATTATTGAGTATGCAAATGCAAACAATTCACAATTAATCACTAAAAATTCAACAAAATTTTGTAAAATTAATTTATTGTATCGAATTATTAGGAGTATATGGTGGGTGAAAAATCATGTGCTCACAGCTGCCCCTCTTTGCTCGGAAACACGAAGATATTTTCGGGCAAAGACAAAGTGAGCAGTTACGAACGACTTTAACCATTCGCATACTCCATTGTGAAGCATTTTTTTGAAAAGTTTGACCGAACCTTGCTTCAAAGGTTGCCTACATATCATTGGCTATAAAGGAATCAGGTCAGTGTAGTTCTGGAAGTTTTGGTAGCTGGGACTACCGGGTAACCGTGATTTCATTGATGTTGCTGCTGCTTACTGCTTGCTGAGCTCCTTATTACACCAAAATAAAAATGAAAATGACTAAACTAGCCTATCAGCTACGAGTTACAAAATTCCTATTTACAAGTCTTCTGAAGCTTGATCTTGAGTCTTGGTTGTTTCTTCACGCATACTCTGATCTGAATTTTGATACTTGTTAGATGTATGTGCTGGTTCAATCTTCTTCAGCTTTTCGGATCCAGAAGGGGCATGCATAGCTTGTGACTTCAATCTGTCTTGAGCAGTCTACAACATTTCCGCTTCCGCACCTTGGGTTTGGGCTTCTCTTTTTCTTCTTTTCGTTTATTCAGGATCAAAACTTCTTCTTTTGGTCGTCTTGAGTCCATTGTCCTAAAATGTAACCTGCGCAAAATCAAAATGAACGAAATTTTCTGCCCTAGTTTTCACTAGAAAAATTTCGTGAGTTATTGTAACGAAATCTATGCTACTTCATTATGGAAAACGATGAAAAGCCGGGAAAAGTGCACCCGGAGTTATTGTAGACAAGGGAGTGGATACCCTATGTCTAAAAGTAAAATCAACTAGGGGTTGGAGACCCTATGTTGAAAAAAATAAAATCAACTAGGGATTAGAGACCCTATGTATAAAAATAAAATCAACTAGGGAGTGGAGACCCTATGTTGGAAAATAAAATCAACTAGGTATTGTATACTCTATGTTGGAAAAAGCATCAACTAGGGAGTGTATACCCTATGTTGGAAAAATTATCAATTAGATATTGTATACCCTATGTTGGGAAAGAAATCATCAACTAGGGATTGTATACCCTATGTCGGCATCAACTAGGGAGTGTATACCCTACGTTGGAAAACTCATCAACTAGGGATTGTATACCCTATGTCGGCATCAACTAGGGAGTGTATACCCTACGTTGGAAAACTCATCAACTAGGGATTGTATACCCTACGTTGGAAAATCATCAACTAGGGATTGTATACCCTATGATGTAAAAGAAATCATCAACTAGGGATTGTACAACCTATGTCGGCATCAACTAGGGAGTGTATACCCTACGTTGGAAAATCATCAACTAGGGATTGTATACCCTATGATGTAAAAGAAATCATCAACTAGGGATTGTACAACCTATGTCGGCATCAACTAGGGAGTGTATACCCTACGTTGGAAAATCATCAACTAGGGATTGTATACCCTATGTTGGAAAAGATCGACAGGTTATGTTGTTGCCAGAAAAGACCACCAGGTTATGCTGGTGTCTGGGGAGGATCAACGGGTTATGCCGTTGTCAAGAAAGAAATCACCAGGTTATGTCGGTATCTGGAAGGTCAACGGGTTATGTTGTTGCCTGGGGAAAAGAGATCGCTGGGTTATGCCAGTGTCAGAAAATGATCAACAAGTTATGTTGTTGTCAGAAAAGATCACCAGGTTATGCCGATGTCTAGAAAGGTCATTTCACGACCCAAAACCGGTCCAGGTCGTGATGGCGCCTAACAGCGAGGTTAGGCAAGCCAACGAACAACAATAACAATGAAAATGTGGAATACAATAACAACATGGGGTAAGGCCGTAGAAACAAGCTGAACCACAGTAGGCCCAATACATATACAACCCCCGATAACTACAAGTGTGTGCCAGGACTAGTGTCACAGTGTCAATGGGCGGCTACATAGATACAACAACTCAAATATACATATACAAAAACATAAAAGCCGCAGTCTGGAACAAAAGACTGAGCAAAATGAAACTAGAAGGCTCCAGAGGTGCT
>ML279124.1:13131-50905 GCA_005239495.1 Nicotiana undulata | reverse complement strand
GACCTAGCGGGTTCAACGTTAGGCGCAGTCACGGCCCAAAGGGTGGGAATTTGGGGCGTGACATTCCTACCATTGAAATCTATATTCATATTATTATAGAAGTCAAGTAAAACATGAGAAAAAAATCACATATTCCAGTAAGGCACAAAGAATTGTATAATCTACACCGAGCATGATTAATCCTGATACATGCACATATGATTGTCACCTCATATATGCATTATCCCCGCATGTAGTAAATAATATCATTTTATTAGGAAAAACTCATCCCAACAAAGCTTGGGAAGACACTTACGTCAAGTAATCTAAATTAACACTCTAAGAAGCCCTTCCCGCACAAATCAACCTCCGTACGGCTCGAATCTAGCCAAAATAACTTAATATCATAAATAAAAACTATAGAAAATAATTTCGAATAATAAAGCTACGATCTTACTAAAATCAAGAAGTCAATCCCAGGTCTGCACCCCGAGACTCAACAAAACTCACAAATTCCGAACATTTATTCCAATACGAGTCCAAATATATGTGTTTCATCCAAATCCAACCTTAAAGAGACTCTCAAATCATCAAATTATGTTTTGGAAAAGTTTTTACTAAAATCTCTAATTTCTTCAATTTGATTCATCAAACAATCGCTAAATTCAAGATTGGAATCATGAAATATAATAAATCAGAATAAAAAATACTTTCCCAATTCAAATTGTGAAAATACCCTCCGAAATCGCTAAATCTGAGCTCCAAAACCTTGTGAGAATAAGTGACAAAATTTCGAAATAAGTAAAAATAAATGCAGCAATTGTTTCAGATAGAATCAGAAAATTGCTCGAAACTCACGTTTGATAATCCCAATATGATACTTGAGAGATTACACCCAAGATAGCCTTTTAAATCACCTAATTTGGCCTTAAAATGAGGGAGATATGATGTTTTGATGTTTTAAAGGAAGTCTGAAAATTTAAGGGACGTAAATGGTATTTTCGGAATTATTTTACACCAGAAAAATACGCAATAAAAGAATATTTGTTTTAGCACTTAAACTCATTCGGAACCTCCCGGACACAAACCATATATTCATTTTAATCATAAAACATGCAATGAACCTGCTCGCACAATCAAAACATTGAAAAGCCATGGTCAAACTCCAAATCCTTAACTTTACTAGTCTCTTAACCAATGATCCAAAACACACTCGAGGCCCTCAGGACCCCATCCAATCTAACAACACGTACAATTTTGTTATCCAAACTTATGTCTCAAAACACCTACGGGAACATCATAACTAAGAATCGAGGCTCAAACCGAATATAATTTCTTTTAGGTTGTTAAATCTTCATTCCTTCAAAAGAGTATCTGAAACAAACTTAAACACTTCAGATTACTTCAAAACATTTCACCCCAATTCAATTCAACTATATAAACCTATCTAAAGTCTCAGAACACCAATTGGAGTCCTATAACATCAAAGATAACTCTTGGTCGAACTTATGAACTCTTAGTTCTTCAAATTGCCAACTTTCAAGAAATAGAGTTGAATTCTTCTAGGAACCTCCAAAACCAAATCCGAACAGATGTACAAATCAAAAATCATAATACAAACTTATCGGAACCATAAAAACTCGATTTCGAGTTTGTTTACCAAAAAGTCAAACCTTAGTCAACTTGTCAAGACCCAAATTGAAAGGCCGCAACGGGCACTTGGTACCTTACTCAACCGAGTACCAATATAACATATCTTTTTTATCAAACCATCATGGGTAAATGCGCCAAAAGGGTCGTCATGATATAAACAGAATAAAATATGAGGGAATACTCAACATAGGACGACCTAATGTGATATACAAACTTATACATGGGACATACGGGTCTATAATGTCGACATGATCATTTGTACACTCAAAACATAGGCCTACAATGCCATAAAAGTATCCATATACATGACATCTGTCTACAAGCCTTTAAGAGTACATAAACATCACAAAGGTCAGAACAAGGCCCCGCCATACAAATCATTACATGTCCAAAGCATATAGACCCAATAGGCAACTCTAGAGCTAGTGGAGTACGCCAACACCTTCCGCTGAGTTGATAGCCTACTAGGAGGACTGTCAACCTATCTATCGGGACCTCCGAGCATGAAACGCCGAGTCCCCAGGCAAAAGGGACATCAGTACGAATAAAGTATCGAGTATGTAGCACGGGAAACATAAATAAGAACCGTAATGGAAAGAGAGATAGAGAAGATACAACATGTAACATCTGAGTGCCTCTGAGGGCTACTGACATGAAATGCATGCTACATACATATATATATATATATATATATATATATGTATGTAGCATGCATTTCATGTCAGTAGCCCTCAGAGGCACTCAGATGTTACATGTTGTATCTTCTCTATCTCTCTTTCCATTACGGTTCTTATTTATGTTTCCCGTGCTACATACTCGATACTTTATTCGTACTGATGTCCCTTTTGCCTGGGGACTCGGCGTTTCATGCTCGGAGGTCCCGATAGATAGGTTGACAGTCCTCCTAGTAGGCTATCAACTCAGCGGAAGGTGTTGGCGTACTCCACTAGCTCTAGAGTTGCCTATTGGGTCTATATGCTTTGGACATGTAATGATTTGTATGGCGGGGCCTTGTTCTGACCTTTGTGATGTNATATATATATATATATATATATATATCTGTGTGTGTGCGTGTGGGCATCATCATCATCATATCGTACCTGGCCTCAAAGAGTACTTGGTAAAAATGTACCCGGGCATCATAAGGCTCGGTAGAATCGTACCAGGCAACATGGAGCTTGATAAAAACCCATCAGATCAGTGGTTGCATAATAGGTGTCGTACCCAGCTGACTATAGTGCGGCTTGGTAGAGTAGAATAGATGCATATATATAATGCATGTTGGACTCATAGAATTACATTCTAAACTTTTAGGGGTGACGTAAGGTCATCGCACCTTCGATTAACATTATGGACATCCATACCATCAATGTGAACCTCAATAGGATTCAAGGATCATACATACTTGCTTAGAATAACTTTATAAGGAATTAACAACATGGACATCCTTAGTTGTTAGGAGTAGATTCATTATGAAATAGTGTATCGTTTACGTTCATTTTGACTTTAGATCATGCCAAACGAAATAAGGAAGTGACTTAATATACCTTTTCAATCTTCTCTCCAATCGTCAACCAAGCTCAATATGATCTTCTTAAGTCTACAATGAGTACACCAACTTCATCGTCATCATATAAATGATGTAACTCTCATATTTCAAAACCAATATTCTACAAGAAAATGGAAAGAAATTCCCTTATTTATACTACATCTCATAAGTTACTAAAATTCACCAAACATCCCAAACAACAACCAATAGCTATATGGAACACAACCAACACAATAACACGACGAGCAACAAGCTCAGTTCATGTCTAATAACACTATATTTTGAGCCCTTTAACTCTTATTTATATTCAGTAAAATGTTGATATTGACAACAAAATATGCTCAGGTTATTCCATAAATTTTCCAGCCAGAAAACACTGCAAGAACACCTCCCAAATAGTCCAACAATCAACAACATTACTAACAAGCATTTCTATCAATATTTCACAAGTTCTAGTTTACCCTACCTAGCCGTAACTTGGATAAGATTAAATAAATGTAGAGTAAGAGGTTCCTTACTATGAAATTTGAGCTTACTTCACCACAATGTATCCTTCCAATGCAATAACTTATAACATAACCTTCTTATCATTTTAATCACCCTATCAGCATCTTAAAAGTACATGCTATAACTTTCCCAACTTGTTGACTTTCGGCAAAACTTATTTTCTTTAATTTGTTTAGATTCTAAGCCTTCCAACCCTCTTGGTACTTGTTATTCTTGATATTAAATATTTGTAACCTCCAAGGTAACATGATTAACTTATACTTCCAATTATGATCTCATTTCTCAGTTTACATAAATTGACTCACGACGTACTCTAATGTACGAAAACATGGGGTGTAACATTATTCCCCCCTTTGAAACATCCATCCTCGAATGTTGACTGATGCACTTATCATTCTAATTATTTATAGCTCTTACGAATACTTTAATATTGTCCTTTCCGTCTAGGCCACTGTCTAATTATTCAAAGGTCCGAGCATTCCCCCCTTTAGGCCGCTTTCTCACACCACGACTTGTGGTCGAAATTCTTCCAATCCCGTAATTGTTGCTACCTTTGTCATGCAGCCTATACAACTCTGACCTTGTTTGTGTGCCTATGCGACTCTTCTCTCCTTTTCCCTCCAGCTTTTAGCCGGTCTCTAAGCCTTACTTTGTGAATATATACTGAACTATGACAAGTTGTCCCTCTGGGAATCTATATGTGTATTGAAGTTCTTTGTTTGGTACTTTTTCCAACTTACGACTATTGTTATATCTTGTTTCATAACATCGGTTATCTATTCTCATGGCTTTACTACATCTAGGTAGGTCATACTATACCATAGCTCTTACTTTGGTTTATTATTACCTGGGTCTTCTACCCAACTCCATGTTACTCTCTCACTGATTATCCTAGATGTATAAATCTATGTCTTTTAATGCTTCCTTATATTTTTCGTCTAAATATTGACATCCTAATCTCATACATTGGAACATTTATCCATCTATCGTTGATTTACCTTAGTGTTGATATATAATTTACCACTGGTAACTTGAAATTTCTCACGTAATACATTGTTACTATGGCTCACGTCTCATCAGGGAACATCTGATATTATTTGTCGTACAACTCATGAAATCTCTTCTCTTTCAATTACTACTCAATGGAAGGCCTAAACATCATCCTCTTATAATTTATCACAATTACACCCTTACATTACTACTAGGTCAGCATTCCATCTCTTCTAAATGCTCCTAGTTTGAAACTCCTTTGATTTAATTCAGGCTATACTGAGCTTTCTATAACTTACGGAAACCATCGGCTCTCTTGTTTTGATGGGTTTAATTCCGAGGCCTTACCTACTCTTGTCACCTTCTCACTCACCTTTCCTTATCCTTACTCCTATCTACCTAAAACCTTGTCACTCTACTATACTTTAGCTTGCGACCTACACATATCTAGTTATACTACTTGCAATTTCTTAAATTGCTAGCACCGTATATTTCGTTCATGCCTTCTCAGTTGTCTTTAAATGTAAGCAAATACTTTTCCTAGTCGTTCTGCAATTTTCTGTATGAATACTTGGCTTATATTAGTGCCCATGGATATTGGAATTTCATGCAACCCATATGATATCGAATATTACTTTTGATTCTACTTCCCCTTCATTAGTCACAATAGGTGCCTCTTTCTTATAGAGTATAGATGAAATTGTAGTGAGACTATTCTTACAGGATAATTTCTTCTTTAGGTCACTATGCTTAGGTTGAAGCTTTCTTCCTTATTTCCTCAACTAGTCTTTCGTTGTAATACTTAGGGGAGACCCTCTGACTCTTGTAAAGCTATGAGCTCATTACATCATATACCCGACAGGATGTTTGATGTTCTTACTCGGCCATATTCGTGCCCTTATGCTTGTAGGGTTACTTCTAAACTCAAATTTGGATTGTCTCCTTAGTGGAACTCTCTCTTATTTCTGTAAAACTTAAACGGTACCTTTAACTACCCCAACTTCTATCAGAAAATGTTTCAAGGATTGTGATCTCGTATTTGTGAGACTAAATTCCTTATTTTGGTGTTCACTACATTTATCTTTCATGATCTGTTAATTTATCTATGACCTCTTGTCTAGCCATAACTAGGCTCTTCCTGAATCAACAACAGACTACTCGTTAGTCCATTCTTGTATCTATATTATGTGTAACCCCTCTTGGGTTATTTTTTGTTTTGGACTTTACTTACCTCTCGAACTAGCTCATTCTGTATCAAATGCCCATTCACATTTATTTACCTATTAACATCCTTGCCGGGAACCCTTACATCCACTAACCAGCGTCATGCTTCCATATCGTTCAGGAATCGTGACATATCTATAGGATAAAAGTAAATGCAATCTCATTCCTTTTTCCTTTATAACACATTCTTCCTTTACCATTCTATATTTGCCTGAACCACTTAACTCCGACTTAATACCATATTACACCATCTTCCTCCCTTTAGGGTGGTACTAACTTTTAATGATATGAAGATTTACCTCTGAATGTTTTACCTCTTCATCTTTGGATTCTTTTCACATTTTCACAGACACTTACTCGCCTTGAGGTAACCCTTTGTACCAAGGATAACTGAATTTCTACGCACGAGGTGTGCCACCTAGTGTTACTGGCACACTTAATCCTTTAATCTTAACTGTGCTCACAGTTCTTGCTTTAGGAAAGCGTCTTCCTGAATGACATTTAAAGGTTACTCTTCTGTTGTCCATTATATTATTGTCGGAACGCGATCTATGAAATTCTCACGATGTTGAATATTATCAATTCCTTCGGTCCCTAATTCATGTTCAGTTTATATTGTTCACTAACCCATACTGATTTCTATTACTCGAAGGGTCTAACATTTCCTTCTGGTGATCACGTTGGAGTCACCAACTCATTTCTCGAAATAAATATGATTGTATGGCTTATACTCTTTTATTGTCTCAAGGCTTGTCTCCTCTTGTCATTTCCTTCATTTGACTATAGACTTTGTCATCCTATTATATTTTGATTTACCGTTATCCACCATTTGTCACATCTTACTCATAATGCTTCATATACTCTCTTCTTATTCTCCTGCTAGTATTTCCTCTTATCACCTTATTCTGAAAACTTCAACAAAATATTCTTTCGCTTTTAGCTCCCCTAGAACCATCTCACTGGCTCATCGGGTCGCCTAACATTGTCTCTTTACTAGAGACGGGAGCAATACTAAGGTAAATATTTATCCCTTCTAGGATTCCAGTGCCTATCTTCTTTATTTTCTGAACATTCCAGTATTCATATCTAACTATACTTATTCTAGAGCGCACTTTTTGGGTGTCTCACAAGGAGAAATACTTTCACATTTGCAATATCCTTCGGAAATGTCAGCTAATGCTAATAATACATCCACCATTTTGGGTTACTCTAAACCATTTTGGATCCTGATATCCCATCCTTCTCTTAAACTATATATGTTAGCTCCCATAGGGCATAACTGAGATAGGTGCGGCCAATTGTACATACTCCTGTTACGATTGAGGGTAACTCAGAATGCTTACATTTCTAGCCCGAAATAGTAAATACTGATAATCTTCACAAACTGGGTACCTTGTACCCTTCTTCACCTTACTTCTTTTACTTGTTCAAACTTGTATCTACCTTCTTATTCTCTTATTGCTTTTTACCACATGGGTGGATAGATATTCATGCCTTAGGGTTCCTTATCAAGAAGCTTACACGTCTTAATATACACATGATCTACTGAAAACCTCACTCATCATAAGCATGATGAAAAATTGAGTTCCTCTGACTCAACTCTTCCACATCCACATTCAATCTCTTACCAACTGTCTTTTTGGATGTATGAGTCGTTGTATTACGAATAACATAGAATTTAGGAGTTTGAACTCTTACAACTGAGTTATACCACACAATCTATAGTAAGAAGAAAGAGTGAAAGTCCTAGATGACCTGTAGACTCATGCTTATAAGTGTGGTGCACAACACACCCATAAAAAAGACTCTACAAGACACAGGTTGTAGACTCCTTACGACAGAACTACTCTGATACCAAGTTTGTCACGACCCAAATCGAAAGGTTGTGGCGGGAACCCGGTACCTTACTCAACTGAGTACCAACATACCATATCTTTATTATCGTACCATAATGGGTATATGGGCCAGAAGGGCCGTCATGAGATAACTAGAGTAACAAATGAGGGAATACTCGACATAGGACAACCCAATGTGATACACAAACTTATACAAGTGACATACGGGCCTATTAGACCGACATGATCATTTGCACACTCAAAACATAGGCCAACAAGGCCATACAAGTATCCATATACATGACATTTGTCTACAAGACTGTAAGAGTACATAAATATCATAAAGGTCGGGACAAGGCCCCGCCACACCAATCATTACATGTTCAAAGCATACTGACAAAATAGACAACTCAGGAGCAAGTGGAGTGCGCCAACACCTTCCACTGAGCTGATAACATACTAGGAGGACTGTCAACCTGTCTATCGGGACATGCAAGCATGAAACACAGCGTCCCCGGGCAAAAGGGACATCAGTACAAATAATGTACCGAGTATGTAAGGCAGGAAAGATAAATAAGAACCGTAATGTAAAGAGAGACGGAGAAAATACAACCTATAACATCTGAGTGCCTCAACACACACACACATATATATATATATATATATATATATATATATATATATATATATATATATATATACATACACATACATACATAAACATTTAAATACATACGCCTCTATGGGCATCATCATCATCATATCATACCCGTCCTCAAAGAGAACTCGGTAGAAACATACTCAGCCATCATAAGTCTCGGTAGAATCATACCCGGACATATATACATAGATATAATGCATGCTGGACTCATAGAATCACGTTCTAAACCTTTCAAAGTGACGTAAGGTCGCCGAACCTTTGATTAACATTATGGACATCCGTACCATCAATCTGAACCTCAATAGGATTAAAGGATCATACATACTTGCTTAGAATAACTTTATAAGGAAAGAATAACATGGACATCCTTAGTAGCTACGAGTAGATCCGTTATGAAATAGCGTATCGTTTATGTTTATTTCACTTTAGATCGTGCCAAAAGAAAGAAGTGCCTTAACATATCTTTGCATTCCTCTTTCCAATCGTCAACCAAGCTCAATATGATCTTCTTAGGTCTATAATGAGTAAACCAACTTCGTCGTCGTTATATAAGCGATGTAACTATCATATTTCGAAACCAATATTCTACAAAAAACGGACAGCACCTCCCCTTTTTTACTACATCCCATAAGTTACTAAAAGTCACCATACAACCCAAACAACAATCACTAGCTATATTGGAACACAACCAGCACAATAACGTGTCGAGCGGCAAGATCGGTTCATGTCTAATAACACTATATTTTGAACCCTTTCCCTCTTATTTATATTCAAGAAAAAATTGAGCATCCATAAAACGCTGCAAGAACACCTCCCAAATAGTCCAACAATAAACAATATTACTAACAATCCTTTTGATCGATCTCTCACAAGTTCTAGTTTCAACTACTTAGTCGTAACTTGGATAAGATTAAATACATGTAAAGTAAGAGGTTCCCTACTCTGCAATTTGATCTTAATTCACCACACAATTTCCTTCCAACGCAGTCACAAGAACAAGGAAGTGAAAGTAGCAATCAATTCGGGTTTCTCGGCACTAGAATCACTATGGAAGACTTGAAATCACCTAGGGGTTATATGAAAACCTTGGGAGAGTGTTTTACTGTACTTGTCATGATCCAAATTCCCAACCACTAAGAGTCTTGATGGCACCTAACATCACACTTGCTAGGCAAGCCAATGTTAGATTCCATCTACTATATGCTACAATTACATTGATGAAATATAAATAACTTTATGTAAATCAACATCTTTCAACTACCAAACATTCATAAACCTTTAATGATTCTTTGAGTTATCATCACTTCCCATAACCTCAATAATTATTTCCACTGATTTCAAACCAACTGAATATAAATCATAATGTAAAAAGAGTTGCAAATTTAAAAAAAAATAACCCTATAACTATCCATGGGTCTGGTGTCACTAATCCACAAACTACTACAAATACTACACAGAAAGTGGTGAACTGTCTGAACAAAAGTAAACAGTAAGTCATAAAGGGGAAGACTCTCGGAGATCTGCGAACGCCGGCAGATGTACCTCGTGTCTCCAACGAACTCAGGTGGGAAATGTAAATCTACTACTACTGGAACGCGTCGGGATCTGTGCAAAAAGAGCACAGAGTGTAGCATCAGTACAACCGACCTCATGTACTGAGTAAGTGGCGAGCCTAACCCCGACGAAGTAATGACGAGGCTAGGTCGGGCTTCAACAACATGTAAAGTCTATGACAACAATTAATAATAAACCTGGAATATAACTGAACAAGAATTAACGAAAACTATAATGAAATATAAAGATCAGCTATAACCAATTCTCCATAACTGTTCCACACCTCCGTTCTTTCACTTTAAGTAAAACAATGTTTAAAAATTTAATGAATAATAAAACTGCTGTATCAGCCTTTTCAAACTTTCACTTTCTCTTTTTGTTAAACAGAAATAACAACATCACTATAATAGTACTATAATCATTCTCCCTTATTCCTCCTTAAACATTAACAACATTATCATTTAATATAATTGTAAATATATGAAAATTCTCCCTTATTCCTCCTTGTTGCGGCGTGCAACCCGATCCCACCTGTCCTCCCGTATCGCTCCGTGTTGCAGCGTGCAACCCGCTCCCACCAGACATATCATGTCATAGAAATTTCAAAATTTCGCAAGTCAGGCCAAGCCTATCACAACACTTTCGCTTTCAATAATATAAATGATAAACTGTGTTTATTCACGACTTTACCAATGCCACGAAGTCAGGAAAACCAATAACATAATCACAGTATAAACGTGTGTTCCACAACAAAAATCAATTACCAAGTACCTCAACCAGATGTATATCACAAAGAAGCCAATTCAATAACCAATACTCTTTCCCACAATTATAAAGATGACCAACCACAACTTAACAAGTCAAATAATCAATAAAGCAGAGTAAGCATAGAGTAGTTAAGACAATAAGAAATTTAGTGGGGCAACAGGGAAAATGATCATGCTTTTCAAGACTTGGGTGATGCATAGGTACTCGTCACCACACCTATACATTACACCCATGCTATCCACATAACAAACAAGGGGGAAACCTACTCCCTCAAGCTAAGGTTAGGGAAAACACTTACCTCGAATGCCAGAAAAAATCAATTCAACCTTCAATCACAGCCTTACCCCTTGATTCCAACACCAATATGCTCGTATCAAATCACAAGTTACTTAATTACATTAATGAATGCTAATTAGATGGAGTCTAATGCATGGAAAAGAGTTTTTCTTACAAATTCGAAATTTGATGCCGGGCCCGCTTGGTCCAAATCTGAAGTTCGGACCAAAACCCGATTACCCATTCACCCCCGAGCCCAGGTGTATGATTAGTTTTGGAATCCGACCCCAATTGAGGTCTAACTCCCAAATTTCATGTTCTAAGGTTTTTCCCCAAATTCCCAATTTTCCCATGAAAATCTTTGATTCTAAGATGAAATATTGTAATAGGATGTTAAGGAATGAAGAAAAGTAGTTAGAAATCACTTACAATAGTTTTGGAGAAGAAAGGGTCTTTTGAAAATCGCTTCTAGTGTTTTAGGATTTTTGAAAAGTGAAAAATAGCTGAAAATACGTTATTTATATAGGTACCCCTCCCAGGCCCCCACCGCGGTCTGCGGAAAATTGACCGCGGCCGCGAAGGCCTTGTAACAGGCCCTCTGAAGATTGGCCACCGCGGTCCGCGATAAAGCGACCACGACCGCGGCGCTGACGCACCTCTCTAAAGTTGGGCCACCGCGGTCCGCGATACAGCGACCGCGGCCGCGAAGGGATCACCGCGGTCCGCGAAAAGACGACCGTGGCCGCTCCTCCCAGGTTCAGAGACCTGTTACTGCATATTTATTCAGTGATTTTTCAACTCTAAGGTACCCCGAACCTACCCAATACTATCCCGAGCCCTCGGAACTTCAAACAAACGTTTACACAACCTCGGAAACACATTACAGACTTATTCAAGTATTCAAAACACTTGATCATCATCATAAATATTGAATTACACTTCAAATGACGTAAAAACCTCTCAACTCAACATTTTCCCACCTTCAGTTAAATTCTCATCAACATCAAACCTGTTTCTCCCCAAGATTTCACAGCTATTCAATCTAAACATATTGAATTCATTCTGGCTTTGTAACCATGACACGAACCTTAATCACACAAGTTTCCATCTTTTTCACAGCCTTATATTTTTCAGCAAACATTTTTATTAGAATTTCATTATTTCATAGTCTTTTTCACACAAGGCTTCCCGGCTACACGCCCGGGATGCGCCACACAACATGTTGAGATGAAAAGGAGGCTTACACGTCCTCGGGACACAGATTTCAATAAAATTATACGAAATGACTTTTTGGGTCCTCACAGTACTTAAACCACTTTAACAAACTCCTCACACGATCTGGAACCACACAAAAATGAGAAACCACAAGAAGAACAAGAAACTCACTAGAGCACGGGATTTCCGACACTTGATTTGTGTTGTTTGCCCTTGGTTTGGGTCTTGGATCATGAGATAAATTTGAGAGAAATATTTTAGGTGTCTAGGGTCTGAAGAGAGTTAAAAATAATGAGTTATAATAGGCTTTAGGAGTCATGTATATGTAGGGAGAGGCTTGCGCAGTCTCGCAAAAACGTGAATATCTCTCTACTTCGACGTTTTATCGACAAACGCTTTAATGTGTTGGAATCTAGAGTCGTAGATCTTCAATTTGATATGTGGATCATCTCGTAATTTCATGTATAGCGGGAGAAAAGCTCAGCTACATTGGATCTAATATTTTTAGCACATTTATGAATGTAACTTGTGATGACCTTTCTCAACTTTTGTTCCACAATTTACTTGACTTCAAAACGTTATCATACGACTAAAATAACTCATACAAATAACCTCCTTATCATGTTCAACACCCTAGTATCACCCCAAAAGTACATGTTATACTTGTCGACTTTCGAAGAAACTTATTTTCTTCAATTTATTTAGATTCTAAGCCGTCCAACCCTCTTGGTACTTTTTATTCATGATCATAAATATTTGTAACCTCCCAGGTAACATGATTAACTTATACTTACAAAGATGATCTCATTTATCAGCTTACGTAAATTGACTTACAACGTACTCTTACGTACGAAAACATAGGGTGTAACACAACTCTTCCAACTTAAAGCTTCCAAATCGAGAAACTCTACCAAATCAATCTTGAAACACTCAAAAAATAATATCGACCAAACATGCAAGTCATAATACATCATATGAAGATACTCTGAGTCTCAGCCTATCGAACAGATCATTACATTCTCCCCCACTTAAATATATGTTCGTACTCGAACGTGCAAAGAGTTGCTTCAAAGCCATCAATTCACTGTATAAACCGTCATACACATACTCATGGGTGATCCAATGTTACCTCAATCCATAAAATCCTATTGACAAAATATCGACTGAAGATTCTTCCTTTAACCTTAACCGATAGGTCTTCGAACTAATTTCAACATTCAAGACGCCTTCTAAGATCCGATTCTCGCAAACACACGTTGTATCGATCTCAACCAACTACAAAAAATCATACATATATTCACAAGATATAACCACACAATGTAGGCCATCACTCATATTCCCTTAGCTATATCTCTGACCACAACAGTTGCGCATTACCAAATCTGGTACTAGTCCCAAACCTCGTATCAATTATACTATTGTTCCAAACCTGCGTACTCTTACAATGATGAAAGAAACATGTAGAAACTCATAAACACCCCCCCAATCAACAAGTCAAGGAGCTCCCAAGCGCGGCAAGGAACGTTGCCAAATTCTGAATGGTAATATAGGATTATTCTTCTAGACATTCCTCATCCCAATACGATAGTGCAAATCCTAGATCTAGAAGTTGTGTTTCACCCAATATAAGCAGCCCAACCGACAAGTCGCACCAAAACCCACATGGATCCCCACACAATGCGGTTCATACAATAAACAAGTATTAACTCATATATGACAGATAATAGTAAGAGGGTCAAATAAGAAGGCTACCAAGCAAGTTAAACATGCATGGTGATATTGACATATTCCTATGAATTATTATCACGAAGTAGAAGCAAGACACATGAAATAAGCATAAGGAATCACATCTCATCATAGTTCCATCATGATGTGCAACCTAATCCCACACACCACCGTTGTGGTGCACAACCTGATCCAATGATATCAATCCACAAAGGGATACTCATCGAGCCATAATTCTCGTACTCACTAATCACATGTGCGTCAATATCAAGCACGATAGAGTGGATAAATATAAGTGCGGGGAGGCAAATAGAAATAACACAACACGGAAAAACAAAATCCAAGCACAACTAAGGTGCAATAAGAAAATCAACATCAAGAGGGCCATCTCGCCTATAATGTCATAAGGCCTAAACAAGATTACGTCATGCGTGCGAATCACCCAATTGCCTCACAACCCTTCCTAGCATAAGAGAGAAACACGTAACATAAACTATGGTGTGAATAACATCCATTCCGCCATATCATATACTTATGGTAGCAATTGTGTAAGAGTGAGCAAACCCGACCTGATATAGAACACACATACTCATTAGGCCTTTAGTTATCCCCCAAACCCATTTTTGATCATTCCCAAACAGGGATCGATATAGCCTTCGAAAGGTCTATAGCAACCTATCTATAGCACTTGCCCTCAGCTATCCAATTCTTAACATATTTTCACAGTCTATAACCAAAGAATAGTCTGCATACGAGAACATCCAGTCTCCAAATCTCATGAATACCAGGACCTACATATCTGATCCTAACTCCACTGGCAAATAGCTGATACATCACTCATACTCAATCATCTTACGAAAAATACTCACATAGATCTTCTGTTCCACGTAGCAAAATCTGAACCTCTGCAACCCAAAACTAAGCGATCAGCATAACACTAGTCAAGCATCTGCAAGTCAAAATACAATCCATCTCTAAGAATGCACACCCTCCTCGGGAAATACCTAATAGTGCATGTATTCTCTTAAACATCTAAAATCGTCCATGCCATCTAAAACTCATGACCTTCTCTTCGAAACTAAACCACAACCCCGTAATCACAACTTCCAACCCCACACTACACACTGTTATCATCATGCTAATTTGCGAAAATAGCATAACCACATAATCAACTCTGAATCACAAGCAAGATGAACACCTCATCGATCAAGAACTTTCCATTTAACTCAGTCTAGGAGCACATCACCACATGCAACACACCTCTTATACCCGTACAAGACATAAACCTCAAGTTGTGACCATAATCATCTTGAATTATTCAAAACTCATTAACACATAATCAGGTCATCAGTACCGATTTCCTCTATCTCAACCGAGTCAGGAAGACTACCAAACCCAAAAGTAACTCGATCTGAAATGCCTGCTCTAAAGACACATTCTACGAATTGGAAGATTGCATATCTCTAATACTTCCATGTAGGGTCAATAATGATATAGAAGTACCTCAAGATTAGACACCATCTAATATAGATCTCAAATACTAACCATACACAAATCCAAAAAATCCTTAAATACCACATGTGAGTCTTGAACTCATCAGAACCTTCTCGATAGTCATTCACCTTGGTCTAAATCATCCTTGATGAAACCTTTAGCCATGCAATCCGATCATCGATAGAAGACTTCCCCACTTGGCTCGAAGCCATAAAATACATCGTTTGTAAACCATACACCCTTTATTCGTAGCTTCCCAAATATTGCACTATTAATCAGTTGATTACTTCATAAACCCATTTGACTCTTGTCATAAAACACTTCCAAGACTCTGCCAAGTACCTAGTCACCCTGTGAACGTCAAGTCAACTTCCTCAAATGCTCTGTAATGGTAATATATATGTTCCTCTTAATAGAAACCTCATACGAGACACACAACCTCAAATCCCACTGGTTAGCCTCAAATCAACATCTCACCTTGACCCTTCCATGGTCATAAAAACTAGGAAATCAGTCAATCCTCTCAAGTCTGTATTCATCAACTAGATACATAAATCTGCTTCGTCCCACAATTGAACAATCGAAAGATCTACCATTGCATCCCCTTCCAAGACTAGACGACATATTGTAACTATAATCAAGCATCCATAACCCTTCTTAGTCCACCAATTTCATCATAAATGGTCGGTGCATAGTTGATACCGAGTGCACAACATCACATACGAGTGAATAGGAAGAAATCAAAGATATAAACACCAATTGAAACAAAGGTGCTCGATGAGTGAAAGAAAGAAGGGAAGTTTCCTAGATGCCCTATAGACTCTTGAAGATATGTATAGACGTCATCATACTGATCCGCAAGACTCTTGCAGAAACTTGCTCATGATGTGGAGAGTTATTGAGTTATTTGTTCCAGTTGAGGCATACACTGTTGAAATTGTATTTCTGATGCGAGGTTGGTTATAGTTGAGACCCTTGTCGGGCATTTGTTGATATTGTAATTGATGAATTCTCCTTGCTGGGACAAGGGAATTGTATTGAATATTTCCATGCACTTGAGACTTTGTATTGTTGATTTTCACATTATTGTTGCCTTGTGTTTTTTTATTATTATTCGTTGCACGAGGGGACATTCCGTGCCGAGTGATTGTGAGGTTATGCATGAGGGGACATTCTGTACCGAGTGTTATTATATATGCACGAGGGGACATTCCATGCCGAGTGACTATGAGGTTATGCGCGAGAGGACATTCTGTGTTGAGTGTTATTATATATGCACGAGGGGACATTCCGTACCGAGTGATTGTGAGGTTATGCACGAGGGGACATGCCGTGCCTTTTCTGTTCATTATTTGTTTGAGAAGCTATACTTCTGTCGAGTCTTTACGTTTCATTTATTACCTTGTACTACTGTGTTAGCATACTGTTACCCTATCTCCCCCGCATGTTCTGCCCGTATCTGTCTTACTTGCTTATTCGTGTTGTCATTTTCCCGCTATTATATAAATTGCACAGGTACATATGTAGTGTTAGTCCTAGCCTCGTCACTACTTCGCCGAGGTTAGGCTCGACACTTACTCAGTACATGGGGTCGGTTGTACTGATGCTACACCTGCACTTCTTTATGTTGTGCAGACTACGCAGCCGGACCCGGAGATCACTGACGATCGGAGCATCTCATTCAGTCACACAGGAGACTCGAGGTAGACCCGCAGACGTTCGTGGGCCTTGACGTCACCTTCTGCTTTCCACTTTCAGTTGTGTCTTACTTTGTATTTCAAAGACAGTCTTATGTATTTATTTCAGACCTTTTGTTTGTAGTAATCTCTTAGATAGTCCGTGAGTATGTGGCACCAGTTATGGGATTTGTTTATGGGTTTCATTTCGAAAGTGCTATGTTGTATTTTAGTTATCCTGTTTGTATTTGTCGTTAATGAGTTTTATTCAGTTCAAACGTTGGCTTGTCTAGCGGGTTCAACATTAGATGCAGTCATGGCCCGAAGGTGGGATTTCGGGCCGTGACATTGCACTCCCTTCCTTGGTATTTTTGCCATATGTTTTTCCCATGATGACTTTATTGCCTTAATTTCAGTGTAGCTTATCTTGTTATATTTCTTTATTGTATCATTTCCTTGTTTCCATTATTATACTATACCACATATGTTCAACTTCTTTATTTATTCTAATAGGTGTCTTGACCTGACCTCGTCACTACTCTACTGAGGTTAGGCTTGATACTTACTGGGTACCGTTGTGTTATACTCATACTACGCTTCAGCAGATATTTTTGTGCAAATCTAGGTACTTCATACCAGGCTAGTAATTCGTGAGTTTAACTTTGGATCGCAGACTTCAAGGTACACATATTGGTGTTCGCAGGCCTCAGAATCACCCTTTGTCATAGTTTCTAATGCATACTCTTGTTATAGATATTTATGTACTAGGGATGTTTCATTATACTCATGTAGAGGTTATGACTGGGACTCACCAGATTTGGTGATTTATTGTCAGCTGAGTTGTGGAGTTCTTTTATGATAGTTGGTTGATTTAGATTGAAGTTCTTTTATTATATCTGTTAATTCTTCATGTGTGTTAGGTTTACCTAGTCTTAGAGTCTAGGTGCCACCACGCCATCCTGTGGAGGGATATTGGGGTCGTGACAAGTGGTATTAGAGCTGTAAGTTCATAGGTGTTACGAGTCATAAGCAGGTTTAGTAGAGTCTTGCCGATCGGTATAGAGACGGTTGTACCTATCTTCGAGAGGCTATGTAAATGTTAGGAAACTTCAATTCATTGATTCTTTATCGTGCAAATTTGTTGACTTTGAAATTCTAAATCTTCGTGTTTCTATTTTGTCACTGATGGTGAGAACACGCATCGTTGGATCCGACTATTAGACACTCATACCCCCTGCTAGAGCCACGATAGGCCAGGGTCGGGGCAGAGGCCGGGGAGGGACACGTGGTGAAGCAAGAGCACCTACCCGAGCTGCGCCAGAGGAGCCACCAATGGCTCCAGTTGGGAGCCAGGCACCTGAGGTGCCTGTTTCCACCCTTGCACTTTAGGAGACCTTGCATAGTTCTTGGGAAAGTTTTGTACTCTAGCTAATGCGGGGTTGGTTCTACTTGCACCAGCCACATCTTAGGTTAAGGGAGGAGCTTAGACTACTGTGACAGATACTCCACAGCAGCGGCTCCATGTTGACCAGGTCCGAGAGGTTATACTTGTGCAGATGGTTGTTCTATTTTGCCTGAGGTTAGGGCAGTAGCATCTGAGGAGGAGCAACTTAGACTTGAGAGGTACAAGAAGTACCACCCTCCTACTTTCAACGGCCTAGTTGTAGAGGATGCATAGGGTTTTCTGGAGAAGTGCCACTGTATTCTCCGCACCATGGGCACTGTGGAGAAGAGCGGGGTTGCTTTTACTACATTCCAGTTATCGGGACCAGCGTATCAGTGGTGGCGGGCTTATGAGGAGGGTAGCCCAGTCGATGTAGTTTCACTCACATGGGCTCAGGTTTCATAGATGTTCTTGAGATAGTTTGTTCCGTAGAGCCTTTGGGATGTACGGAGAGTTCGAACAGCTGCGCCAGGGTACCATGACAGTGTCAGAGTATGCTGTTAGATTTAGTGAGTTGTCCAGACTTGCACCTGCCTTGGTTTTCACAGCAAGAGAGCGAGTCCTTCAATTTATCAAGGGGCTCAATTATGGTATTAGATTCAGCATGGCTCGAGAGTTGGAGACAGATACCCCATATCAGCAGGTGGGAGAGATCGCATGGAGATTAAAGGGTATGAAAGGTCGGGAGAGAGAATACATGGAGGCCAAGAGGCCTCGATATTCTGGTGAATATAGTAGTGTTTTTTCCCTAGTTGTAGCCCGTCATTGTAGAGGCTATGTGAGTCGTTGGGTTCATTCAGCACTTCCAGCCTCTAGTGGTACTCCGGCTACTTCCAGGTCTCAGGTTGCCCATTAAACATTGCAATTGTCTAGTGCACCTCCTACAAAGGTGCTTTCAGTGGTAATTCCAGTCGACCAAGCCCGAGCCAGCTTCAGTAGCCACATCCTTTAAGAGCTTATTTTGAGTGTGGTGATACTCATCATTGGGTGAGGGGTCGCCCCGCACTCAGGATAGGTGCACCTTCATCGACTACTCAAGCTCCACATATTCGATAGGGTCCCTTGACTTCTCAGGCCATGGTTACCGCTCCAGTTGTCACTTCACCTACATAGCCAGCAAGTGGTGGAGGTCAGGCGGGTAGGGGCCGCCCTAGAGGGGGAGGCTAGGCTAGATGTTATGCTTTTTCGGGTAAGACGGAGGCGGTTGCATCAGACGTAGTGATCACAAGTATTGTTCCGGTTTATCATAGAGATGTTTCTGTCTTATTTGATCCAGGATCGACTTATATGTATCATCTTACTTTGCAACATATTTGGGTATATCTCATGATTCTTTGAGTTCTCCTATTTATGTGTCCACGCCTGTGGGATATTCTATTTTTGTTGACCGTGTGTATCAGTCATGTTTGGTTGTTATTGGTAATTTTGTGATCAAAGTTGTATATTGTTGCTCAGTATGGTAGACTTTGATGTTATCTTAGGCATGGACTGGCTGTTGCTATATCATGATATTCTTGATTGTCACGCCAAGACGGTGACTTTGGCTATGCCACGTTTATCGTGGTTGGAGTGGAGGGGTACTTTGAATTATGTTCCTAGCAGGGTTGTGTCCTTCCTTGAGGCACATCGGATGGTTGAGAAAGGGTGTGATGCATACCTAACCTTCGTGAGAGATGTCAGTAATGATACTCCTACCGTTGAGTCAGTTCCAGTACTCAAAGACTATCCAGATGTACTTCTAGCAGATCATCTGAGCATTCCACCCGATAGGGATATCAATTTTGGTATTGACTTGTAGCGGGGCACTCAGTCTATTTCTATTCCACCCTATCATATGAGTGGAGCTGAAAGAGTTAAAGGGGAACCTGCAAGAGCTGCATAACAAGGGTTTTATTCGGCCTAGTATGCCACCTTGGGGTGCTCTAGTTCTGTTTGTAAAGAAAAAGGATTATTCTATGCGCATGTGTATTGATTATTGACAGTTAAACAAGGTTACAATGAAGAACAAGCACCCATTTCCGCGCAGTGATGACTTTTTGATCAGCTACAGGGTGTTCTCAAAGATTGATTTGCGGTCGGGTTATCATCAGCTGAATATTCGAGATCCGAATATTCTGAAAATTGCCTTTAGGACTCAGTATGGTCACTATGAGTTCCTTTTGATGTCATTTGGGCTGACCAATTCCCAGCAACATTTATGCACCTGATGAATAGTGTATTCCAACCCTTCTTGATTCATTCGTCATTATGTTTATTGATGACATCTTGGTGAACTCCACCAACCAGAATTATCATAAGCAGCATTTGGGGATTGTGCTCCAGACCTTGAGGGAAAAGAAGTTGTAAGCAAAAATTCCAAAGTGTGAATTTTGGCTTTATTCGGTGGAGGTTTTGGGTCATGTGGTGTTGAATGAGAGGATCAAGGTAGATCCGAAGAAAATTAAAGTAGTGCAGAGTTGGCCCAGACCATCTTCAGCTACTAAGATTCAGAGTTTTCTTGGTTTGGCCGAGTATTACCGTCATTTCGTAGAGGGTTTCTCATCTATTGCTGCACCTATGATGGATTCACCCAGAAGGGTGCTCCTTTTAGATGGTCCGAAGAGTGTGAGGATAGCTTTCAAAAGTTGATGACTACTTTAACAACAACCCAGTGTGGGTGTCGGCTACGAGTTCGGGGTCTTACACTGTGTATCGTGATGCGCCACGTGTTGGCATTGGCGCGCTGTTGATGCAAGACGGTAGGGTAATTGCCTACGCATCTATACAGCTGAAGGTCCATGAGAAGAATTATCATGTCCACCACTTGGAGTTGGTAGCTTTTATTCATGCCTTGAACATTCGGCAGCACTATTTGTACGATGTCCCTTGTGAGGTCCATACTGACCACTGGAGTCTACACATATATTCAAACATAAAGATCTTAACTTGCGGTAGCGGATTATATTAGAGTTGCTTAAAGACTATGATATCATTCTATATCATACTGGGAAGGCCAATGTGGTGGCCGATGCCTTGAGTCGAACAGTTCCTAGTACTCCATTCATCTGTGTGCTGCTGAGATGTATCAGGATTTGAGGCATCACTATTGGTGGAGGTGAATGAAGAAAGACATAGTGGAGCATGTAGCTTGTTGCTTAAATTGTGAGCAGGTGAAGTGCGAGCACCACATGTGCTTATGATGAGGGTAGCCCAGCCGATGCAGCTTCACTCACATGGGCTCAGTTCTAAGAGATGTTCCTTAGAGCGTTTATTCCCCATAGCCTTCGGGATGAATCTCACAGTGAGTTAGAGCAACTGCGCCAGGGTACTTAAACAGTGTCAAAGTATGTTGTCAGATTTATTGAGTTGTCCAGACATGCACTTGCCTTGGTTTCCACTGTCACAGAGCGAGTCAGCCAGTTTATCGAGGGGATCAACTATGGTATTAGATTTTGCATGGCTCGAGAGTTGGAGACAGATACCACATATCAGCAGGTGGTAGAGATTGCATGGAGATTAAAGGGTATGCAGGGCCGGGAGAGATAGGACAAGGAGGCCAAGAGGCCTCGAGATTCTGCCGGATATAGTAGTGCTCATTCCCCGGTTGCAGCCTCTCAAGGTAGACGCTATGTGATTCGTTCAGTTCATTCAGCACTTCTAACTTCTAAGGGTACTCCAGCTACTTCCAGGTCTCAAGTTGCCCATTATGCACCGCCACTTTCTAGTGCACCTCCTACACAGGGTGCTTTCAGCGGTCAGTCCAGCCGACCAGGCCCGATCCTGTTTCAGTAGACATGTCCCTCGAGGAAGTGTTTTGATCATGGTGATACTAGTTATATGGTGAGGGGCTGCCCCAGACTCAGGAGGGTTGCACCTTCACCAACTACTCAGGCTCCACATATTCCACAGGGTGCCCATACTACTGAAGTCGTGGTTAATGATCCAATTTCCACTCTACATGCACAACCATCTAGGGGTGGAGGTCAAGCGGTTAGGGATCTCCTTAGAGAAAGAGGCCAGACCAAATGTTATGATTTTCTGGGTAGGACGGAGGCAGCTGCATCAGACGTTGTTATCACAGGTATTGTTCCGATTTGTCATAGAGATGCATCAGTCTTATTCGATCCATTCTCCACTTACTCATATGTATCGTCTTAGTTTGCTCCATATTTGGGTATATCTCGTGATTCTTTGAGTTCTCCTGTTTATGTGTCCACGTCTGTGGGAGATTCTATTGTTGTTGACCGTGTGTAGGGCGTGTTTGATTGTTATTGGTAGTTTTGAGACCAGTGTTGATCTACTATCTCTCATTATAGTAGACTTTGAGTTTATCTTGGGCATGGACTGGTTGTCACCCTATTATGTTATTCTCGATTATAACGCCAAGACGGTGACTCTGGTTATGCCAAGTATACTACGGTTGGAATTGAGGGGTACTTTGGATTATGTTTCTAGCAGGGTTGTGTCCTTCCTTAAGGCACATCGGATGGTTGAGTACGGGTGTGATGCATACCTTGCCATCATGAGAGATGTTAGTGTTGATATTCCTAACGTTGAGTCAGCTCCAGTAGTGAAAGACAATCCAGATGTATTTCTAACAGATCTTACGGGCATGTTGCCCGATAGGGATATCGATTTTGCTATTGACTTGTTTCCAAAAACTCAGCCCATTTCTATTCCACCCTATCGTTTTGTTTTCGGTAACTCAGCCCATTTCTATTCCACCTTATCATATATCCCCAGTGGAGTTTAAGGAGTTAAAGGAGAAGGTGCAAGAGTTGTTTAACAAGGGTTTCATTCAGCCTAATATGTCACCTTGGGCTGCTCTAGTTCTGTTTATGAAGAAAAATGATGGTTATATGTACATGTGTATTGACTATCGGTAGTTGAACAAGGTTACAGTGAAGAACAAGTACTCATTGCCATGCATTGATGACCTTTTTGATCAGCTACAGGGTGCCAAGGTGTTCCCAAAGATTGATTTGCGGTTGGGTTATCATTAGCTGAAGATTTGAGATCTGAATATTCTGAAAACTACCTTTAGGAATCAGTATGGTCACTATGAAATCCTTGTGATGTCATTTGGGTTGACCAATGCCCCATCAATATTTCTACACCTAATATATAGTGTATTCCATCCATGTCTTGATTCATTCGTCATTTTGTTTATTGACGACATCTTGGTTTACTCCCGTAGTTGGAATGATCATGAGCAGCATTTGAGGATTGTGCTCCGGACGTTAAGGGAAAAGAAGTTGTATGCAAATTTTATAAGTGTGAGTTCTTGCTTGATTCGGTGGCGTTTCTGGGTCATGTGGTGTCGAGTGTGGGGATCAAGGTAAATCCGAAGAATATTGAAGCAATGTAGAGTTGGCCCAGACCGTCTTTAGCTACTGAGATCCGGAGTGTCTTGGTTTGGCTGGGTATTACCATTTCGTAGTGGGTTTCTCATCCATTGTTGCACTTATTATCGGATTGACCCAGAAGGGTGCTCCTTTAAGATGGTCCGCAGAGTTTGAGGAGAGATTTTAAAAGCTCAAGACTGCTTTTACTACAGCCCCAGTGTTGGTGTTGCCTACGGGTTTGGGGTCTTACACTGTGTATTGTGATATATCACGTGTTGGCATTGGTGCAGTGTTGATGCAGGAAGGTAGGGGTATTTACTACGCCTCTAGGCAGCCGAAGTTTCATGGGAAGAATTATCGTGTTCATGACATGGAGTTGGCAGCTATTGTTCAAGCCATTAAAATTTGGCGGTACTATTTGTACGGTGTCCTTTGTGAGGTCTATGCCGACCACTAGAGTCTACACAATTTATTCAAATAAAAAGATCTTAACTTGCGGTTGCAGAGATGGTTAGTGTTTCTTAAGGACTACGATGTCACTATTCTATATCATCCCGGGAAGACCAATGTAATGGCCAATGCCTTGAGTCGAAAGACGGAGAGCTTGGGCAGTTTAGCATAACTACCAACAGCAGAGAGGCCATTAGCATTGGATGTTCAGGCCTTGACCAACCAGTTTTTTAGATTGGATTTTTCGGAGCCCAATCGAGTTTTGGATTGCGTGGTTTCTCGGACTTCTTTATACGATCGCATAAGAGAGCGTCAATATGATGACCCATATTTTCTTGTCCTTAAGGACACGGTACAGCACGGCGATGCCAATGAGGTTTCTATCGGAGATCACGGTGTGTTGCAGATGTAGGGCCTACTATGTGTGCCCAATGTAGATTGATTCTTCAAAAGGCCCATAGTTCGCAGTATGTACAAGGATTCGAGGTAGCATTATTGGTGGAAATGAATAAAGACATAGTGGAGTATGTATCTCGGTGCCTAAATTGTCAGCATGTGAAGTACGAACACTAGAGGCCCGGTGGGTTGCTTTAGAGACTTGAGATTCGCAACTAGAAGTGGGAGCGCGTTCGAATGGACTTCGTTGTTCGCCTCCCATGTACTCAAAAGAATTTTGACGTTGTATGGGTGGTTGTGGATAGGTTGACAAAGTCGGTTCATTTCATTCTGGTGGTAACTACCTATTCTTCAGAGCAGTTGGCTCATATCTATATCTGCGAGATTGTTCAACTTCATGGCATGCCAGTGTCCATCATATCTGATGGGGCACTTAGTTTACAGTGAGTTGTACAGCGTGAGTTAGGCATACGGGTGGAGTTGTGTACAGCATTCCACCCCCAGACAGATGGACAGTCCGAGCGAACCATTCAGATATTGGAGGATATGCTTTGTGCCTATGTTATGGAGTTTGGGGTTCTTGGGATCATATTTTTTTGCTTGTGGAATTTTCCTACAATAACAACTACCAATCGAGTATTCAGATGGCTCCTTTTGAGGACCTATATTGGAGACGGTGTCGTTCCCCAGTTGGTGGTTTGAGCCGGGAGAGGCTAAGTTATTAGGCACGGATTTGGTTTGAGATGCCTTGGAGAAGTTAAAGTTGATCTAGGATCGACTTCGTATAGCCCTACTCTAGATAGAAGAGTTATGCGGATCGGAAGGATCATGATGTTGCATTCATGGTTAAGAGCGAGTATTGCTCCAGGTTTCACCCATGAAGGATGTGATGAGGTTCGGGAAGAAGGTCAAGTTGAGCCCCAGGTATATCCGACCTTTCAAGATTCTTGAGAGGATTGGTGAGGTGGCCTACAAGCTTTCATTTCTACCTAGTCTATCTGCAGTTCATCCGGTATTCCATGTTTCTATGCTCCAGAAGTATCACGGTGATATGTCCCCTGTGTTAGATTTCAGCTCAGTCCAATTGGACAAAGATTTGTCTTATGTTGAGGAGCCGGTGTCCATCTTGGACAGGTAGGACTGAAAGTTGATGTCAAAGAACATTGCTTCAGTGAAGGTTCAAGGAAGGGGCTAACCAGTCGAGGAGGTCACATGGGAGACCGAGCACAATATACGTAGTTGTTATCCTCATCTTTTCATCACTTCAGGTATGTCTCTATACTCGTTCGAGGACGACGATTTTTTTAATTGGGAGAGGATGTAATGACTCGGCCGGTCATTTGAAGTATTTTAGCCTAGTTCCCCTATCTATTGCCTCCTCTATGTTACATTGTGGTTACGTTATTTCCGGGGTGGTTGGTTTTGGTTTCGGATTAGTTTCGGAGTAAAATGGGAGACTTAGTCTCAAAGTTGGAAGCTTAAGTTGAAAGAGTTTACTAGAGTTTGAATTTTATGTAGACGACTCTAAAATGGGTTTTGACGGTTCTGATACCTTCATATGATTATTTTGGACTTAGGAGCGTGTCCGGATATTTATTTGGAGGTCCATTGGTCGTTTCGTCTTGAATTGGCGAAAGCTAGAAAGTTGAAGGTTTTGAAGGTTGAGAAGTTTGACCGGGAGATTACATTGATATCGGAGTCGGATTCCGATTCCGGAAGTTGGAATAGGTCTGTTGTGTAATTTATTACTTGTGTGCAAAAATTTGAGGTCAATCGGAGTTGGTTTGGTACGAATCCGCATTAGTTTTGGAAGTTGAATGTTAATTGTTTTAATGGGTTTGAATTGGGTTGAGATTCGTAGAATTGATGGTGTTTGATGTGATTTTAGGCCTCGAGTAGGTTTGTTGTGTCCTGGAACTTGACTGTATGCAATACGGGTCCCGAGGGTGCCGGATGTGATTCGAAATGAATCCGAAGTTTATTTTGGACTTGGGAGAATTCTGTCCAGTTAAAGTTCTAGTGAAATCGCTACTGCACACCTTCGGCCGTATGTGCGGCACCGCAGAAGTGGCATGTGAGCCGCAGAAGTGAGGGTTGGGCTGCCAAGTTGTTACAACAGGTGTGGTCGTCTCTCTGTAGAAGAGGACGCGCAGAAGCGGTTGGCTTCTGCAGAAGCGCATGTGCTCTTTAGAGTCCGCATATGCGTCCTTGGGCTTAATGAGAAACTGCACCTGCGATGGATTTTCCGCAGGTGGGGAGCCGTAGAAGCGGTTCTTGGTCCACAAATGCGGTATCACAGGGCTATAAGGGGGCAAATCGATGGTTTTATTTCTTTATCCATATTTTAAGTTAGAGAGCTCGGCTTTGGGAGATTATGAGAGAGATATTCAAGGTGTAGATCAGAGTAAGTGATTGTAACTCGGATTTGGTTGTTATACATGAATCCATCAGTGTTTTTATCAATTAATTAGTGTTTTGTGCCATAAAAATTGGAAAAAAAATGTAAAAACTTCATAAACTATATTTTGAGAATTTGAAAGATGATTTGAGGTCGGAATTGAATAATTTTAGTATGGTTGGACTTGTTATTGAATGGGTGTTTGGATTCCTTAAGTTTGGTTGGGTTCCGAGACGCGAGCCCGAGGTTGACTTTTTTGAATTGACTGTTTGTTTTTCTCTAGAGATTTGCAACTTTATTATCTGGAATAGTATTATATGGTTTGTTTTTATGGTATAAAGTTATTTTGGCTAGATTCCAGCCGTTTGGAGTTGGATATTTGCGGGAAAAAAGGCTTATTAGTGGATTGAGTTAGCGTGTTTTGAGGTAAGTGTCCTGCCTAACTTTGCTTGGGGGAATTATCCCTTAGGATTGGTATTGTTTTGTGTTGATTGTGGCACGTGAAAGCCGTGTATGCAAGGTGACAAGTGGATACACGGACTAAATCTTGTAATTGACCGATTTAAGTGATGTGGATTCATTTCATGCGTTTAATCGAATTGTCATAACATGTTATATTCATCATCGTTAATCTATCCTTACATGCTTTACTTGACATTGTTAATACTTGTCTCATCTCTTACTTGTTATTTTCCCTTACATGCTTAGTTGAAGTTACTGTTTTCTTTATTGCCTTGTAAAATATTTAATTGTAGAGTTACCTCACAAGAATTTGTTATTTCTTGAAATATCTTATTGTTGAATTTTTGTGTTGGAGTTTTAAAAGTCGTGATCACATTGAGGCAAAGTTGTAAATTGTTGAAATATTATTCTTATTGATCTATTCACTTTCAGTTTCTATTGTTAAAACTCTTGTATACATTGTGGTTGAGCCAGGGGCTATTTATTGTGGAAATATTGTTATTGTTGATTCTTTTGGCAAGTTATGATATTTGGGCACTTGAGGTGTGAGTTGTGATATTGATACGCATGAGGTGGTATAAGGATAGGGTTGATACGCATGCGGTGAGATAAGGTGGGCTTTATATGCGTGTTGCTAGTAGGGGAACTACTAGAAGCCACGCCGTGTGGGCTAAAACGTGGGTAGAAATTTCTGGAAAAATAATTTTTAACACTAAATGTAAGGCTCATGCGGTGATATAAGAAAATATTGTGATTATGTTTGTGAAATGAGATACGAGGCGGTACCTCGGACATGATTCTTGTTGTTACCTTTTAATTACATCACTTGTGTTTTGTCTGCACTACTTTCCTTGGTATTTTTATCACGTGTTTCTGCCTTGATGCTTTTATTGCCTTAATTTCAGTGTAGATTTTCTTGTTGTATTTCTTTATTGTATCATTTCCTTGTTTCCAATATTATACTATACCACACATGTTCAGCTTCTTTATTTATTCCAGTAGGTGTCTTGACCCGACCTCGTCACTGCTCTACCAAGGTTAGGCTTGATACTTACTGGGTACCGTTGTAGTGTACTCATATTATGCTTTTGCACATCTTTTTGTCCAGATTCGGGTACTTCATACCAAGCTAGGCATAAGTGAATTGAGCTTTGGATCGGAGACTTCAAGGTATACCTGCTGGCATTCGCAGGCCACGGAGTCACCCTATGTCTTAGTTTCTATTGCATACTCTTATTATAGATATTGATGTATTAGGGATGTTTCATTATACTAGTGTAGATCTTATGACTTGGTCTCACCAGATTTTGGGATTTATTGTCAGCGGAGTTGTGGAGTTCTTTTATGATAGCTAGTTGGTTTAGATTGAATTTCTTTTATTATATATGTTATTTATTCATGTGTGTTAGCCTTACATAGTCTTAGAGAGTAGGTGTTATGACGACATCTATGGAGGGAGATTGGGGTCGTGACAAATGGTATGACATCACCCTTCATGCTTACACTCTTCTTTACATGATAATGTAAATGAAATAGCGCAGCAATATCCTTCGTGCGTAATGATATATATGAAATGGCACGATATCACCCTTCGTGCTTTACACTCTTGCTCATGAAGCACATGTAAATCAATGACAAGCAAGGTAGGAAGCATAAATAATATCAAGCAAAGTGGTTAAGTAAATACACCACGTGAATATTAATCAAAACTCTTCAATAAAATGATTCAATAAACGTCAAGAATCCTATTGTTCAAGTATTTCGACAAAAGCTCAACATGTTTTTCAACATAAGTATGGTACCAAAGTACCTCACAATTGCGGTCATTGACATGTATTCATGATTAGGTATAAAGATGACAGAATTTAGCTTATTAGCAGTTTCACAAAGAGTCCGCCAAGTTTAATCAAGTTATAATAAGTTAAATCATAGTTCCTAGCATTGAAATTCATATTCATATTATTATAAACGTCAAGTAAAACATGAGGCAAGAAATCACATATTCTGACAAAGCATAAAGAACCGTATAGTCTACCCCGAGCATGATTAACCATGATACATACATATACTCTCGTCACCTCATATATGCATCACCCCTCTATATAGCGAAACAATATCATTTTATCAGGAAAATTTTCCCCAATAAAGCTAGGAAAGACACTTACCTCAAGTAAGCTAAATTAACACTCTAATAAGCCCTTCCCGTGCAAATCAACCTCTGAATGGCTCGAAACTAGCAAAAATAACTTAATATCATAAATAAAATCTATAGGAAACGTTTTCGAGTAATAAAGTTTCTCTTTACTAAAATCAAAAAGTCAACCCAAAAATTCAACGCCGATCTCGCACTCCGGGGCCCGGAAAAACTCATAATTCCGAAAACCCATTCTAATACGAGTCCAAATATATGTGTTCATCCAAATCCGACCTCAAATCGACCCTCAAGTAATCAATTTATGATTTAGAAAAGTATTTACTAAAATACCCAATTTCTTCAATTTGATTCATCAAACAATCACTAAATTCAAGATTGAAATCATGAAATATAAACAAATCCGAGTTAAAAATACTTATACCAATCCAAATTGTTAAAATCCCCTCTGAAATTGCCCAAATCCGAGCTCCAAAGCCTTGTGAGAAAAGTGACTAAATTTTGGAACAAGTAAAAAATACAGCAGTTGTTCCAGCTTGAATCAGATCTTAGGCGATCCCGAAACTCACACTTGATAAGCCCAAAACAACCCTTGCGGGACTACACCCAGGATAGCCCCTTTGAATCGTCCAATTTGGCCTTAAAATGTGGGAGATATGATGTTTTGAAATTTTAAAGGAAGACTGAAAATTTAAGGGACATAAATGATATTTTCGTAATTATTTTACACCAGAAAAATCAGCAATAAAGAATCTTCATTTTAGCACCCAAAACTCATTCGAGAAGTCCCAAACACAAACCATATATCCATTTCAATCATAAAAAATGCTGCAAACCTGCTCGCACGGTCAAAACACCAAAAAGAGGTCATCTTGACCCGATATTGCCCATGGTCAAATTCTAAATCCGTAACTTAACTAGTCTTTCAACCAATTATTCAAAACACACCTGAGCCCTCAGGACCACATCCAATCCTAACAAGAAGTAAAATCTCATTATCCCAACTTATCCAAAACCTCAAAACACCCACGATAATATCACAAAAAAGAATCGAGGCACAAACGGAATAGAATTTCTCCTACGTTGTTAAAACTTCATTCCTTCAAAAGAGTATCTGAATCGCACTTAAACACTTCAGATTACTTACAAACTTTTCACCCCAAGTTCAATTCAACTATATAGACCTATCCAAAGTCTCGGAACACAAAATGGAGTCCAATAACATCAAAGTCAACTCGTGGTCAAACTTATTAATTCTTAAGTTCTTCAAATTGTCAACTTTCAAGAAATAGAGTCGAATTCTTCTAGGAACCTCCAAAACCGAATCTGAATGTACATACAATTCCAACATCGTAATACGAACCTATCATAACCATAAAAACTCGATTCCGAGTCCGTTTACTTAAAATTCAAACTTTGGTCAACTCTTCTAACTCAAAGCTTCCAAATCGAGAGTCGTTCTTCCAAATCAATCCTAAACCACTTGAAAACTAAAATCGAGCATACATGAAAGTCATAATACATCATATGAATCTACTCAAAGTTTCAACCTGCTGAACGGAACGCAGAAGCTCAAAACGACTAATTGGGCCGTTGCAATTAACCAAGTTTGTTTTTTGTGTATTTGACCATGGATCAGAGTTATGATGATTTTGTTAGATCCGCATAGTGATTTTACACTTAGGCGTATGCCCAAATTTGTATTTGGATATTTCTAGAAGGTTTCGACATGATTCGGCGTAAGTTGGCAATTTGAAGGTTTGAAATGTTCATAAGTTTGATCGGGAATTGACTTTGATGATATCAAGTTCGGATTGTTGTCCCAGGTGTTGGAATGGGTTCGTTATGTCATTTGGAACTTGTGCACAAAATCTGAGGTCATTCCGAGTTGAATTGATATGATTCAGCACGAGTTTTGGAAGTTGAAAGTTCAAAAGTTTATTAAGTTTGATTTGCGATGTGAATTGTGGTTTTGATGTTATGTGTGATTTGAGGCCTCCAATAGGTCCGTGTTATATCTTGGGGATTGTTGGTATGCTTGGACGGTGTCCCGAGGGGCTAGGGTGTGTTTCGTGGTGGTTTTGGATCATTTCTCTTATGTTTGCAATGTTGGTTTTTACTGATGTCTGTAGTGAATTGCGTTCTCATGGGAGTCATCGCGATTGCGAATAAGGATTTGGACTGGACTATTTTATCTGTGTGTGTTTACGAGTGTTATGTCGCGTTCTTAGAGTACGTGGGACTTGAGCTTCGTGTTCGCGTTTGTGAGGTCGCATTCGCGATGATGAGCCGGGAATTTCTGCATCCGCGAGGCGGGGGTCGTGTTCGTGTAGTGTGGCATCTGTGGGCCTCGTGTTTGCATGGGCACTGTCATGAACGCGTAAGGCATTTTGGTGGCAGTGTATTTTGTTCATCGTGAACTCGAGGATTCTTCCACGTTCGCGAAGGGATCACCTGGGAAATACATATAAGTACTCTATTTCAGACCTTTGAGTTATTTTATCAGCTTTTGAATTAGGGAGCTCGGATTTGGGCGATTTTGGTGAAGAGGATTTTCACCACATGGATTGAGGTAAGTAATTTTTACTCAGATTTGATTATATTCATGATTATATCTTCAATATTGGCATTTAATTGATGATTTTAGAAGAGAAAGGGGGTTTTGTCTAAATTTTCTTAAAGTGATTAGTTAATTTTTGAACATCAATTCAGAGTCTGATTTGAACGAAATTAGTATGGTTGAACTCGTAATTGAATGGGTTTTCGGAGTTTGGTCGGGTTCCTAGTTGCGACGCTAGGTATGACTTTTTGGTTGACTTTGAGTATATGATTAAAGATTCAACCTTTATCACTTGGGTTTGCTTTCTAAGGCATTATTTGATTTTTTGAGTTGCTTTTGGATAGTTTCGCATCGTTCTAAGGTTGATTCGCGCTGAATGGAATTTCTAGAGTATTATTTGGCTTGCTCGGTATTTTGTTTTGGCTCATTTGAGGTTAGTATCTTATCTAAACTTGGTTGAGGCGCTAGTTGCCTGAGTTATTTGTGATAGCTATGTGCCATTGGGTGCGCATATGTGTTGGGTTTGAGCCCATGGGCGAGCAACGAGGAATTTATCTATGCTCGAGCTAGTACTTAGGCAATGATATGCCTTGATTTGTCTGTTAAGCTTTAAGCTATGACGTTCCTCATATTTGTAATCTTGTTGTGAGCTAGTTGATCCATGTTTTGAGGTTACATATAGGCTAATTTCTTGATTGAACTTGATATTTGCTATTCTCGTGATGAAGTTTCCAATTTGAGATATGATAGCACACTTTGCACATACATACACTTTAGCATGTCACGTATACCAGTCTAGGAGCGTGAAATCTTATATTAATTGATCATATACATGTGTTCTTGTATATTTTCTTTTATGTGATATGATTTGGACCGGATGCATGTAAACACGCCTACAATCTATTATGCATGTGACCACGTCGGACGAATTGTGTTTTTATGTCTGTGACCATGTCGGGCGGATTATGTTGTGATGCTTGTGGCAGATTGTGTTGTTAGGCATGTGACCACACCGGGCGGATTGTGATTATTGGTACGTGAGTTGTCCGTGCAGATTCATATATTGATATTATGGCATGTGAGTTATACGTGTAGCACGCACTATTGGAAAATGAGCCTATTGGAATGGCTGGTCAACCGTTGCAACAGACAGTTAAACCGTTGCAATATGGTTATTGGAACAGTTTAGCAACTGTTACATACGCTGTCGTGCCAATAGACTTAAAGTAACGGTTCGTGCAACGGTTATCAAAATTGTTCCTTAAGGCGGTCTATTGCAACGGTTGTTCCCCATGTCTGAAGTAACGATAATTTCTTTCTAGTGTAACGGCTAAAAACCGTTACCATAGAGTTTATAGCTACGGTTAACAACCGTTACCATATAAGTTAATGCAACGGTTATGTAATCTATGGCAACGTTTATTCTAACGGTTTCATTACACTACTGTAACGGTTTTATTTATTTGGCAACGGTTTTAACTACCTATTGTATCAAATTGTTGCACATTTTGGAACGGTTTGAAAGACCTGTTGGAACGGTTCTTTTAGACTATTTCGAACAATTTGCAAGACCTATTGGAACGGTTTGCAAGACCTATTGGAACGGTCCTAGCAAACTATTATGTCCTTGTTGTAAATGAATATTTAGATGTATAATAATTTGTAATAACCTGAAATTTATATAAAGAGAGGAAAACAAATCTTATTACCTTACTATTTGGGTCTTCAAAACCTTTACAGAACCAGTTGCAAAAAACCCTTTGCACAAAACTTTAGTTTCTTGCTACACTTAATCAAATTAAACTCCAAAAATTCTAAATTAAAAAAGGATTGAGGGTTTTTCAGGCAGAGAGATAGGGTATCGAAGTTTTCAGATGACTTTCGTCGGCGATATTGGATTGTACCGTCGGCGGAGAGGAAGAAGAAGTGTTGGAGAGAGAGTGACAGATAGGGAACTCGGCGCTCATCAGTGCAGTTGAAGAAGATGGGTTTACACATTGGGGATATCGCATATATTAGGGGTATATTAAAAATGCTTTAATGTAATATATATTTAGGTTATTAATAATATATATTTATTTAGGTTTAATAATAAAAAAAATAGGGGTTATATTTTGGCGGGTTTAACAAAATTCAGGAAAAATAAAGAGGGAAAAATACCTGTTCCAATAGATAATTTTACTATAAAAGCATTCCAGTAGATTACTTTATTGGGACGCTTATATAACTGTTGCGCCAGATATATCTATGGAAATAGTTTTTCTACTATTGCAACGGTTAAATATCAAATTCTGCTAATATCCCCTAAATGCTATTGTAACGGTTAAAAACCATTACTATAGCGGTTCTATGGCAACGGTTATTGAACCGTTGCTAAAATACCGTTGCAATAGGCCCATTTTCTGGTAGTGACGTGAGTTGTCTGTGTAGCACGTTGAATTAGTCATGCTTGCACGTGGATACAGATCCATCCTCCTACGGTCACCCTCTCATGTTACACGCGGATTGTGAGAAACCGACGGATTCTGGTTGATGTGAGCTCTGGGAGAGATGGTTATTATTATTTGGATCGGGTTGCACGCCGCAACATGCCTTATTGGCTTATTGTTATTCGGATCAGGTTGTGCGTTGCAATAGACTGATATTTAGTTGTGCATTTCGTCTTTACTTGCAATTTTCGTGACTGTTTAGCAAATTTACATGTATATCTTCCTTATATGCTAGATTGCTGACGGAGTAGAATATTTTAAAACAAAGAATTGTGAGAACCAAGGTGCTTTCACTTGTGATTTTCCTAATTTGATCATATATATGTTCTATACTTGTTGAATTATGGAACTGTACCAATGATAGCGAATATCATTTATAATTATTGCTTCTATTATCTCGCCGAGGTTAGCTAGGATACTTATTGAGTATATGGAGTCGCTTGTACTCATAATACACTTATGCACCTTGCGTGCAGATCTTGGAGCCAATGTTATTGTGTACAACGGGAGTTGGCATTGAAGATGTACATGCGTTCTGATTATAGCTGCCACTTGTCCTTGGTAGCTTTAGATTTGCAAATCTATAATGTATATTGCGAACAGATGATGTATTTATTTCGTACCAACTTTATAAATTCTATGTCTTAAAAGCTCATGATTTTTACTACCAGTCCTTGGATTATTGTATAAGAATTCAAGTATTTCATCAGTTATGTGCTAGTAATCTCATTCGATTGTGTTTATTATTATTTGACTTACCTAGCGAGTTGGGTTAGGGTCATCATATCTAGTTGGATTTTTGATCGTGACAATAAGCATGCACATCAAAGTTACTAATTTGGAAGTTTAAATAATTCTAAACCAAACCATATTCTATGTAATTATCTGTCATATTTATATGACGCATATTCAAGAGCACTATTACAAGCAATCTTTCAGTTTCTTGGCAAATTTAATATTATCATAATTTCACAGCAAGTTAAGCATGCAGTAATATGTAAAAATTCATTTGTTAGCTAGAAACTTAAGAAAGCCCATAAAACGGTATAAGTAAATAAAAGTGTACCTGAATCGGGAAAAAGATTAACACATTTAAGAAGAAGATAAAATTTAACTGAAGCAGATAATCTCAGTTGGTAATAGACTCGTGCTGATAACGTATTGTAAAATTGATACAAATAGAGCAAAAGGTACCCTATTTATAGTTTATAAAATACATCCAATGTTCACTAGATACATCCTAAAAATTAAGTACCTCTGTCCAGAATAAAATGTACGGATGGATTAAATACAGCCACATGCATTCACTTTATTTATAACAGAATAGAAACAGCGAGAAAATTGTAATTATTGTATACAGAAAGAAGAAATACAAAGATCATATAAAGAATAACATAATAACAGGAAAACTAAAAGAAAATTACACTATTAGATGAACCATTTTATCCGTGCAAAGGTCACTTCACGTCTCAAACAAGGCCCCACAAGCTAATATGCATTGTTACATTTGAATGATGCAGCAGTTCTTCTAAGAGAATTTCAGGAGCTCTTTAGTCTGGCCCTTGTTAGGAACAGATATCTCCTCACTGCTAGAAGTAAAACCCATGTGGTTTTTGAGATCTTCTCCTTTATCATTAACAGCAATGCTGAGCTTAGAACGGTCTTCAGGATCTGAGGCTGTAACCCTTTAAAGAATCCCATTAGCCCTTCCTTTTTCCATATGGCACGCAGGGATCCAGAGATTGTTTTTCGGGCTTTTAACTCGGCTTCATCCTCCCCATCTTCTTCGGATTCAGCAGATTGTATCATGACTTTACACCTATACAGGGGCATATGAGTAAGTTTATGTTGACGCTAGAAGAAAGGGAAGACATCAACATGCTAGATTTATAGCAGGAAGAAGATGTCAAATGTAGTCTGATAATCCAATTAATGCCCAACTAAATCTTGATAATTCAGGCAATGATATTCTAATTTTAGAGCAAAACAATGTGTGACTAGGTAATTAACAATAGGAAAAAAACAGAAATTCAAGTGTCCTTTTACATGTATGATACAACTGGGCATAGTATAGATTGTTCTATTTGGCATTGGTTGCAGAAAAAGATTAAACAGTGCATTTGGTCAGAAAAATTTGTCAACACAGGATCACATCCAAAACATAAAGAGATATTCCCAACAAGAAACTCCTTAATATGGTATCAAAAGAGTGAAAGTGTAAAAGGGGAAAGGTAATTGCTTGAGCAAAAATTGCTCAATGGAATCTTGCCTTATCAATGGGTATGTGATGCAGGTGGCAAAACATTTTGAGACTGCCCCCAATATGAAAGCGGAAAAAGCAGAAAGAGATTCTGGAGACGATTCCACCCCTCTTTTGCTTTTCATCGTCTCCTTCAGCATTCTTGCTTTAAATTGATCAAAGGCCGTGTACTGCACAACACCATATATTGCAACTGGAAATTATTCACTCATATCACCGAATATAATTTCCATCATAAGTTGGCTCACATCAGAAAGTAAAACATGCAAATACCTGAATTGCTGGATTTGAAGTGAGAATGATAGATATTCCTAGACCATCAAATGCTTCACTCCAAGTGCCCTCCGAGAGGGTTTTCCAGAATCCCTTGGATTTCCCAAAATCACTTGTTTGCATTCTTGAAGATGCTGTATCCAGAGGCTGCAATAACAGAATAAAACTTCAGATCAATGGAAGAACAGAATAAAAAAGAAACCTTAACAGAAACAAAAGTAAAAAGTTGGAGTAACAAAAGCCCAGAAGGTGCAACCAAAACAGAAGACACATCCGCATCCACTGCCACCTTTCTCTACAGTGGTTGTCAGATATGGTTTCATTTCAATAGAGCAGTACAACTTTCTAGCTCTATTAAATCCTTAAAAGCATTAAGCACGAATCTAAACTGGAAGTAAGAGCTTCCTAGAATATTCCGATAAATATAATATCAAAAAGACTCCCTCCCTCCAACCCCCCC